>JAIUZE010025760.1:0-25266 GCA_022085475.1 Heliosperma pusillum | reverse complement strand
CTATATATATATATATATATATATATATATATATATATATATATAGTCTGAATCCGGTGAGGCAGCAAATTATGGCGAGGCAGCCTGCCTCACCAAACTTCTCACTGGACTGATACTATTTTGTTGGGCTGACTCAAGCCGTGTTGTTGGGCTGATACAATAATTAGGCTGACTCTATATTTTGTTGGGCTGATACAATAATTAGGGCTGACACTCTCAATCTGTTTCTTCGTAAGAACAACACAAACACAAATTCTTGTTTTCCACCTTCTCTCTGCTTCTTCGTAAGAACAACACCATCAACATTCTTAATTTCAAAATTCTTATTAATTACAACGTTGATTTTGACGTTTTGCAGCTCTGATTGTTAGGAATTTATTTGTTAAAGGAGGGCATCAGTTTGTGAATCCTACAGCTAAGGTTTGTGAATCTGATATCTTAGTTTGTGAAACTCCTATGAAAACTCGTATGAAAACGATTTGAACAATTTATGATCAAGTTTCACAAAATAAGATGTAAGATTCACAAAATAGCCACTAGGATTAAGAAAATAAGACATGATTTTGCAAAACTTATAATAATCGTTCCGTCATGTTGCGTATTTAATTACAGCTAAGGTTTGTGAACCTTTACTTTTTATGTTGTGAAACTTCGACCTAAGGTTGTGAAAATACTTGAAAATTAGGAATTTTATTTGTTAAAGTAGGGCATCTTTTTGTGAATCCTACACCTAAGGTTTGTGAATGTGGGATCTTAGTTTGTGAAACTCCTATGAAAACTCATGAAAGCGATTTGAACAATTTATGATCAAGTTTCACAAAATAAGATATAAGATTCACAAAATAGCCACTAGGATTCACAAAATAAGACATGATTTTGCGAAACTTATAATAATCGTTCCGTCATGTTGAGTATTTAATTACAGCTAAGGTTTGTGAACCTTGACTTTTTATGTTGTGAAACTTCGACCTAAGTTTGTGAAACTACTTGAAAATTAGGAATTTTTCTTCTTTAAGTAGGGCATCTTTTTGTGAATCCAACAGGCAAGGTTTGTGAATGTGGGATCTTAGTTTGTGAAACTCTTATAAAAACTCATGAAAGTGATTTGAACAATTTATGATCAAGTTTCACAAAATAAGATATTAGATTCACAAATTAGGCACTAGGATTCACAAAATAAGATATGATTCACAAATTTAGTAGAAATCTCGAAAGCGAAATACAGTATAATCAACAAGTCAACAATAACGAAGCTAAAAGAATTCAAATCATCACTAATTTCGTCATAAATTAGCGAATAAAACTCAGAATTTAGTAAAAATCCAGAAAATACTGTTTCAACTATAGCATAGCAAACTAAAACGAAAGCGAAATACAGTACAATCAATTAACAATAACGAAGTTAAAAATGTTCAAACATTAGTATTTTCTTCGTAAATTAAAAAAATTAAACTCACAATTTAGCAGAAATTCCAGAAAACGAGAGTCCATGAGAAATGAACGAAGCAGAATAATTGATCGGAGAAAAAAAAACGGAGAAATCGAAGAAGAGAGGAGAAGATCGACGAAGAGAAAGAGTAGGTGATACGACGACGTTTGTAGCAGCCGCCATTGTTGCAGTTGTGAGCTTGTGATAGTTGAAGATGAAGGAAGAGAGAGAGAATCAGGAAGAAAACTAAGGAAATGATATGATATGATGTGAGCAAAGTGATAGTGCAAATGTTGCTGGCTGTATGATCGTCTTATTGTAAGTTTGTAGGGGGCACGTGGCACAATCTGAAGTGTCCATATGTTTTAGATCCGATGGTTAGGATGGGTACAGTTGCCTCACCCTAAGAAGGGTGCCTCACATGATTCAATTAGAAATAAGCTTCTTTAAGTGAGTACGTCCTACCAATCTTGACCGTCGGATTTGGTTGATCAACGGAGGACAATAAGCGTGTTAGTAATGGCAAAACCGTAATAATTCAAAAAATTAGAAATCTCAACGCTTCTCTTCTTCTGTTATTCTGCAAATTTGACTATCTCTCATTAAACTTTTGTGTATGCTCTTACTTTGCGTTCAATCACTCTACACATGGACTCTCAAGTTCATCTTTCAATGGCATATCTTCTGTTAGGTAACAATTATGGTAAGTTTTCTCAAGATTTTCAAAGTAAACTTTCAATTCCTCTCTAACTTTTTATTCCAATTACGCCTAAATATGGAACCCTAAATTATCGGTTTTAGAGTTTGTGAAAATGGTATGCGAGATTTTTTAAATAATCCGCTTCGAACTGTAGTTTTACCTCATTTTGTAAGTATTTGATCTAATTTTTCCTTTTAATTGATTTTTAATTTACTTGTGCTTCTTTTTTGGTTATTCTCCGATGATTCTCCAGTTAGTAGGCTACAATTCTTTAAGAACTCTCCTAAGTGGTAACTAATGTTTACAATTGTGTGTGATGAGAAGTTGATGGGTTAGTTTTGTTGCTCTTATATCATCATTTCAAAGCAAGGAGTCACCAATTGTCTTGGTTCATACACAGAACATTTCATTTGCATAGACTGTTGTCCTTGATCCGACTCACATGCCTCAATTTAACACAGCTGATGGTTCTGCTTGGATACCATATTTCATATCACTTAGGTTGCGATACTCATTTGGGGAGAACCCAAATGTTTCCTTTTTTGGTATGGAAGGAAGCCACACAGGTCGAGCTTGGTGGCCGTGCATTGATAATTGGGAAAAATCCAAACATACGGTGGCTCATTCCGTTCAAGTACATGAATGTCCTTAAGTCGATATATCTGAAGGTAGGTTGAGATTAGTTGCTGAAAACATTCAAAGAGCTTTGCATCTTTGGCTTAGACGTCTAAGAGATAACATTGTTTGGACTTCTCGGAGGCTCCTAATCGCATGCTGAAATTAGGGATCCCAAGCAGTAGTTCATATCTAGGACATGGACCTAAGGACATCGTTGGAGAACGAGGTTCAATCTAAGTGATATAAGCTATCACAACCGAGGAGATATGAAGTTTCTATATCGTCGACAATACCAAACCATAAGTGATGATAACTGTATGTTGTTGGTGAATAAGTTAGGTCTTAAATCTTGTAAGAGCAGTTCAAAGTGGATATGATGCAAATTTGCGTACTGAACTGCGTAAAGCTTCATCTGGTCATTTATTGTGTAAAGTCTAACCTCGAGTCTTGTTATCAAAACACATATTATTGTTAGACTGATAATTTAACATTGTTGCTATATGGGTTATTATCGTAACAGCGTTACTTTAACATTGTCACTTTATTTCCATTATTATAGAAGGGTTGCTATAACATTTTTGCGGTATTTTCATCATAGTAACATTATTTTTTTTTACAATGCTTATAGTAACATTCTTACTATAAGGTTTGTATGTTAGTCACAATAATTTTGCTACGGTAGCAGTATTTAATTATGTAATGTAATATTGTTAAGGTAATAGTGTTACTCTAAAATTGTCATTGTAATGTGTTAGTTTTTAAAAATAATCTCGACACTTTTAGAGACCAACACATTACAATCATGTTACTTTAACCGTGTTCCTGTGACAGTGTTACTCTGAATATTTATAGTAACACTGTTACCTTAAAATCTTTAGAGTAACACTATTACTTTTTAGAAAAATAATTAAATCATAAAAAAATAATGTACTTCGAAATTTTGTCACATGTAGACAGACGTTATCAAAGTACTATGCTTTAAACTGGCAAGGACATCATATTTTGAGAGGTTTGTACTCAATAATCTGGCACAAACTTACGTTGTACTCCGCTAAATAATAACATTAAAAATAGTAACAATGTTACAATCCCAACCATGTTACTTTAACCGACTCACTGTAACAGAGTCACTGTAACATTGTTATTCAATTATTGTCATAAAATATGTTACAAAAACAAGGAATTACATGAAATATAATTGTTACTATAATGCAAATATTCATATATTTACATTTTTAGAATCTAACACATTACAATCATGTTTCTTTAACCGTGTCACTGTAATAGTGTTACTCTAAATTTTTAGAGTAACACTATTACCTTAAAAAATTTAGAGTAACACTAATACCTTAAAATTTTTAGAGTAACACTATTACTTTAAAAAAAAATTGCTAATCATAAAAAAATAATGTACACCAAATTTTTGTGACGTGTAGATAGACGCTGTCAAAGTACTATGATTTAAACTGGCAAGGACATCAAATTTTGAGAGGTTTGTCCTCAATAATTGGGAACAAACTTACGTTGTACTTCGCTAAATAATAACATTTAAAATAGTAACTGATAAGTGAATATTTGTATGAGTTTAACCCCCACTTTAGCTCGGTTTTGTATGTCATTTGTGCTTTGTTAAGCCATTTTATGAGCTAATATCGTCTTCTAGGCGAATTCCTGTGTTCTAACCTGTTTTGTAGGGAAAGTGACGTTTCTACGCCCTTTTTCTATGTTTCCGAGCATTTGCCTAGAACCCGACGATTCGAAGAAGCAAGCTTGACCAAGTGAAAGGCATTTCAAGAAGGTTCTCTAATTCAAAAGAGAGAAGAAGCAAAGACAGTTTTGTAGTTGTCGGAAGATCAACCCATTAGGCGGAAGAATTCATCGCTTTACATCAAACCCTATCAACAAATCCGATTGGAGAGGTCAAGGGGGATGATGGAAGTAAAGTCAAGCAAAGGAAGATGAAACGTTAGTCAACCGCTTCTAGATGTCCACTTACCCGATCGGGTAAGTGTGTACCCGATCGGGGATGTCTGCTGCTGCGGCCAAGATGCTCCAACTTCCTATTTTTGTCTTATATGTTTAATGTTCGACCCCTTCTCCACGAAACCCTAATACTATAAATAGATGCTCCAGCCCCTCTTCTCATATCATCTCAAACACACAACAATCTCTTACACAACATCTCCTTTCTTCTTACATTTCTCTTTAGTTTTTAGTCTTTCTAGTTTAGATTATCATTTTCTTTTGTCTTTAGTTTTTAGTTTATTTTTGTCCATTTCATATAAAAACATTAGCTTAGATCAATAGGAATTTCAATCTTTGTAGCCTACTTTGTTGGGTACAAGAGTTGTAATTCAAGGTACGATTATTCTATGCGAGGGATTTCTATTATTGTTATCGCTTTCGTTGTTGATCGTCACCTAGGTAATCCTAATTTATCCTTTGTTTATTATCCTTTATTGTTTTCTATTTGATTGTTATTTCCTTTGCATATTATCTTAGATTCATTTTCATGTTGTTTAATCGTAATTTCATTTCTTAGATTGTCAAACAACGTCGTTATTATCGCCTTATATAGAGTCTAGATTATTGTCAAAAAAAACCAACTAAACATGTCTATCCTAGTTTTCATTATCACCATCATCTTAGACATAAACATTATCATGAGTGAGTAGTCACCTTTCTAGGGTGTAGGGTAGCCATGTAAGATTGATTAAAAGATGATAATTAGATAAAAGAAATTGTGCTTCTAAAACATTGCGTCTATGCATGTTTGGACTTTAACGATAGTTGACGATTCCTGATCAAAATCATTGACTAGTATGGAATTATTTTCCAAGGTAGACATACGAGAATTGAATAGACAAAGCGTGACATGGTGGATTAAGACCTAGTAAATCGCCCAAAAGCCTGCTAGACCATCTGATCTATGATTGTAATGAACACACCATTCTTACGAACTCACAATGAATTATTTGCATATCCTAAATCCAATTACATCAATATGTCAATCTACATGTGTGAACCTAGTTCCCTAGATGTTTCTCATTATTGTTAATTCATCATTTGCTTTATTGTTTTCATTTTAGTTTGCTCTTATTTTGTTTTTATTTATGTTCTTTATTAGTTTAGAATTCAAAACCTCAAAACCCAGAAAATCGTTAGATAAAATTCAATTGTGAGACGACTCACAATCCATAGGAAATACCATCTCCCTGAGGATCGACCCCTACTTCCCTAATTACATTAATTTGTTATTAGCCTAGTCTGGGTAAATTATCTTTGTATTGGGCTTGCGACAGGCCCGATCAAATTTTGGCGCCGTTGCAGGGGAGCACGGTTTAATTTTCCTTTTTCTTGTGATTTTTATCAAAATTAGTTTTATCTAGTCTTTAGGAACCCAAATTCCTTTAGACCTCTCTTGATTGTTCATCTTAGCTTTCCAATCTTATGCCCAGATCTTCTAGACTAGGGACCCCTATTCCTTTAGACCCCGAACTAGAAAGAACTCTGCGTAGGAAATTAAACCTATTCAACGAAATTTCAAAAGCTTCTGATATTTCAAGTTTAGATCGTATTCGTGAGAAATACTCGGATATCTTACCTAATCTTGAAGGATAAGAAGATCCATTCTCATCTCCATTTCCAAAAACCAATCAACTTTCAACCAACATTCCATCTTCATCTTCACAAAAGAAAATGGTTCGACTTTCCGACCATTCCAAACCCACCGCAGATACACTTCCAAGAGGTATCGCTACACCTCAAATTACTGCCCAAAACTTCGAAATCAAACCTGCCTTCATCAATCTAATAGAAAGAAATCAATTTGGTGGCAATGCCACAGAAGATCCCAACCTTCATATCCAAAACTTCTGTGACTATTGCTCCACGATTAGACAAACTGGAGTATCCCAAGAGCAAATTAGGGAAATGCTTTTTCCCTTCTCTTTAAGAGGAAAGGCAAAACTCTGGATCAATAGTCTTGATCGAGTTGCCTTAGGAATAGTCGGTTGGGATGGTCTAGCTCTTGCTTTCTATCAAAAGTACTTCCCACCAGAACGAACCGCACTCTTAAGGAGTCAAATTACTGGATTCCGTCAGAGAGGCGATGAAAGCCTTTATGAGGCATGGGAAAGGTACAAAGATTTACAAAGAGAATGCCCTCATCATGGCCTTGATTCATGGTTCCTAGCTATCACCTTCTACAACGGTTGTTGTGGCGAATCGTGTCGTATCCTCGACTCCGCTAACAATGGTCGTTTCGATCAAATCGATGTAGAAATAGCTAGTACAACTATCGAGTCAATGGCAATCCACGATTCTCAGTATAGCAACTCGCGTGCTATGCCACTCAAAGCCAAGCAGGAAGATTCAAGTAAAGTAGCACTCCTGGAAGCCCAATTAGCCCTTCTGCAGCAACAAGTAGGAAGCTCTTCCCAATCCAAGGAACATATCAACGTCACTAACCACGTAGTGGTATGTGAGACATGTGGGGTTGGAGGGCATAGTTTTCAAGAATGTAGAAGTTCAATAGAGCAAGTCAATGCCTATCAAGGATATAGGCAAGGCAACACTTTCTCAAACTTCTATAACGAAAACACAAAAAACCATCCATTTTTGTCCTACAAAAGCACCAACGTTCAAAATCCCCACTAACAAATTCAACAACCATTCACACCACACCAACAGAAACCTTACAATCCACCTGGTTTTCAAAACCAGAGACCTTCATTCCAACCCAACTTCAATCAACCATACCAAAATCAACCTCAACACCAACCACCCCAAATTCAAGGCCAAACTAATGACTCAAGCTTGATCAAAATTGAATCCATGCTTCTACAAGTTGTTCAAAAACAAGATTCAATGTTTGCTCAACTTCAAAAGAGTGATCAAGCTCAAAGTGCTGCCATCAAGATGCTTGAAATTCAAATGGCCCAATTGGCTGCCTCTAACGCCCAAAGAAAACAAGGCCAACTCCCACCTCATGGTGAACAACCGAGGGACACCGTAAATGCTATCACCCTTAGGAGTGGTACCACTTATAAGGAACCTCAGCAACCCAATGAACCAATAGTTGAGCCTACACAAGTAGAGAGCCAAAAAGAAACCCAACCATCCACCGCTAAGGAAGCGGAAAACAAACTCGATAAAAAGGATGAACCTGAAAAGGAACCCATAAAAATTCAAGTTCCATTTCCCCAACGTTTGAGGAGAAATCATAAGGAAACCCAGTTCATCAAATTTATGGAAGTAGTCAAAAACCTCCAAGTAACGGTTCCCTTCACTGAATTAATCACTCAAATCCCTTCCTATACGAAATTCATGAAGGACATATTAACTAAGAAGAGGACTTTAGATGATGTTGAAATCATAGCATTCACAGCTGAATGCAGTGCGTTATTGCAAAACAAGTCCCCTCCTAAGTTAAAGGATCCTAGTAGTTTCTCTATACCTTGCACTATAGGCACCTACACTATTGATAAAGCTTTATGCGATCTAGGTGCTAGTGTAAGCGTCACGCCCTATTCCATCTGCGAAACATTGAATATGGGAATTCTCAAATGCACTAGTATCACCCTACAAATGGCAGATCGTTCTCTAAAACACCCTATGAGAGTTTTAGAAGATGTACCTGTTAGAGTAGGAAGATTTTTCATTCCAGTCGATTTCATAGTGTTAGATATGGCTGAAGATTCGCAAATCCCTATCATTTTAGGAAGGCCATTTCTACACACTGCGGGAGCAGTAATCGATGTCAAGAATGGAAAATTGACACTAGAAGTAGGTGATGATAAAGTCACCTACAACTTAAACAGTGCGGTGAAGAGCCCTATGCTTGAAGAGCCTTGCTGTTTCCTTGACATTGTCGACTCAATCATTGATGAATCTCTGTATCCGTCAATAATTGAGGATCCTTTAGAAGCAATTTTATTGTTAGAGGATATCTCTGAAAACGACAATTTTGAGATCAGTGAGCTGGAAAGGGACTTGACTGGAAAAGAGATACCATCTGAAGAAGTTGAGGAGTTCATAAGCTTAATTGATGCTCCTGCCAAGGCAGAAGTACATAAATCTGAACTTAAACCTCTTCCCTCAAATCTAAAATATGCTTTTTTAGATGAATCCGAATATTGCCCAGTCATAGTGAGTGCTCTCCTAGATGAAAATCAGCTAAACTCACTATTGACTGTCTTGAAAAAACATAAGAAGGCAATAGGTTATAAACTTGAAGATCTCACAGGCATAAGCCCCGACTTTTGCATGCATAGAATCAACTTAGATGAAGGCCAAAAACCTTGTGTTCAAGGTCAACGCCGTCTTAATCCAAATATGCATGAAGTAGTTAAAGCTGAAGTTATGAAATTGCTAGATGCTGGCATAATCTACGCAATTTCTGACTCGAAATGGGCTAGCCCTGTCCAAGTTATTCCTAAGAAAGGAGGAACAACAGTAGTCAAGAATGAAAAGAATGAGCTCATCCCCACAAGGATTGTGACGGGATGGCGTATGTGTATTGACTACAGGAAGTTGAATCAATCAACTCGAAAAGATCACTATCCTCTACCCTTCATTGATCAAATGCTAGAGAGGTTAGCTTGCCACAAATATTTCTGCTATCTAGATGGTTACTCAGGATTTTTCCAAATTCCTATTCATCCTGAGGACCAAGAGAAAACCACCTTCACCTGTCCCTATGGTACTTTTGCTTATCACCGAATGCCATTTGGCCTGTGTAATGCACCTGCAACTTTCCAGCGTTGCATGACTAGTATCTTTTCCGATTTTGTTGAGACTATCATGGAAGTATTCATGGACGACTTTAGCGCCTATGGTATTTCCTTTGATAATTGTTTGACAAATCTATCCAAAGTACTAAAACGTTGTGAAGAAGTCGACCTTGTTCTTAATTGGGAAAAGTGTCACTTCATGGTGAACGAAGGTGTAGTTTTAGGACACATCATTTCTGAGAGAGGTATTGAAGTGGATCGAGCTAAGATCCAATTTATTGAACAACTCCCACCACCTGATAATGTAAAAGGAATCAGGAGTTTCCTTGGCCACGCCGGTTTCTACCGACGGTTTATAAAAGATTTTTCAAAAATAGCTAAGCCCCTGACTGAGCTTCTTTTTAAGGATGCACCTTTTAATTTCACAAAGGCATGCCTTGAGGCATTCAACAAAATCAAACGCGCTTTAATCACCGCACCTATATTCCAGTCACCTGATTGGAATCTTCCATTTGAACTTATGTGTGATGCAAGTGATTATGCCGTTGGAGTTGTTTTGGGACAAAGAAAGGAAAAGTTCCTTCATGCAATTTACTACGCTAGTAAAACCTTAGATCCTGCCCAAATAAACTATGCCACCACTGAAAAAGAACTTCTTGCCATTGTCTACGCCTTAGACAAATTTCGTTCTTACCTTATAGGATCGAAAGTCATTGTTTACACTGACCATGCTTCTTTGAAATATCTGCTGTCAAAGAAAGAGGCAAAACCTCGACTTATCCGATGGATCTTACTCCTTCAAGGGTTCGATCTAGAGATCCGGGATAAGAAAGGAGCAGAAAATGTAGTCGCTGACCATCTCTCAAGGATAAGAGTAACTGAAATAGGATTATCAACGCCAATTAATGATTCGTTTGCTGATGATTCATTAATGGTGATTGCTGACTCTTCTCCTTGGTATGCTGATATGGCCAATTTTCTTGTCAGTCGCCAGCTACCTTATGACCTTTCTTATAACCAAAGAAAGAGATTTTTGCATGATGCAAAATTCTTTGTTTGGGATGACCCTTATCTTTTCAAGCAGTGCTCAGATGGTCTTTACAGAAGATGTATCCCCCAGTGGGAAGTTAAAGGAGTTTTAGAAGGATGCCACTCATCTGCTTATGGTGGTCATCATGGTCCGTCCAAGACCGTCACCAAAGTCTTACAATCCGGGTTTTTCTGGCCCACGATGTTTAAAGATTCAAAAGACTTTGTTATGGCTTGTGACGCTTGTCAACGAATGGGTCAAATATCCAAGAGACATGAAATGCCTCAAAACGGCATATTAGAAGTTGAAATATTCGATTTCTGGGGTATTGACTATCAAGGACCATTCCTTTCTTCTAACGGAAATCGTTATATCTTAGTCGTTGTTGACTATGTTTCTAAGTGGGTAGAAGCAATTGCCACTCCCACCAATGATGCTAGAGCTGTGATACGGCTATTTAAGAAGATCATGTTTCCACGTTTTGGTGTACCCAGAGCCGTGATAAGTGATCGAGGAACTTATTTTGGAGAAAAGCAGTTAGACACTCTACTTGCCAAATATGGTGTGTATCACAGACGAGTATTAGCCTATCATCCTCAGACCAGCGGTCAAGTAGAAGTCTCAAACAGAGAGTTGAAAACAATTTTTCAGAAAGTAGTCTCGAAATCTAGAACCGACTGGAGTAATAAGCTCGATGACACCTTATGGGCTTATCGCACAGCTTTCAAAACCTCTATTGGAACATCTCCCTATCGGTTGGTTTATGGAAAGGCCTGTCATCTTCCTGTCGAGTTAGAGTACCAAGCTTACTGGGCTATCAAAGAACTCAACTTAGACACTAAGCTTAGCGCTGATAGACGACTTTTGCAACTCAATGAGCTAGAAGAATTTGGTTTGCAAGCTTATGAGAATTCTAGGATTTACAAAGAGAAAACGAAGCGTTGGCACGAAAAGAGGATAATTAGAAAAGAATTTAATGTCGGTGACCAAGTACTTCTTTTCAACTCCCGCCTGAAAATCTTTCCGGGAAAACTTTGATCACGATGGTCTGGACCATTCACTGTCACATATGTTAGGAAGTACGGCTATGTGGAACTAATGACTAGCAATGGTGAGAAATTCAAAGTCAATGGACACAGACTGAAACTCTACTATAGCAATTCTATCATCGGATGCTTAGATATTGTCTATATGGAGCGTCCATCCCCAACCCAATGATTTTATAGAAGGATTCGTCGAGCAGGACGTTAAACAAGCGCTTCTCGGGAGGCAACCCGTGTTTTCCCTTTCTTTTTGCATTTTTATTTTTGCTTTTCCCTTTTTCGTTGTTTTGTTAGATTTTCTTTGCAGATGAAAGAGTTTTTGAAGAATCTATGAAGACCTTCCTTGTCAAGTCCAAAAGACTAGCTTGGGGGAGTCTGCGTTGGCTAGTAAGCTTCATTCTTCTTTCATTTTTCCTTTCTTCCCATTAAGAATTCGTTGCATGTTTAGTCTTTGTGCTCACATTGAGGACAATGTGATGTTTAGCTTGGGGGAGGGATTGCATTTTCCCATTTTGCATTTTAGTTGATCATTTTAAAACTTTTTGAATAAAAGAGAAAGAGAAGATTTTAGAGAGAAATTTTAAAATTTTGAACACAATTGAATGCTTTTCATGCTTTGCTTGCTTATTATGCTATCATGTTACATTTCCCAAACTTAGAGCTTTCAAACCATAATGATTCAATATTCATTGAATTTTGCATACGTGGGGAAGTCTTGTACACAGTAGGCATGAGATGAATCTATAGATGAGTACGCTTGATCTTGACATTTGGCAAGCTACATATTTTGTAAGGTAGAACCTCCTTAGACTGGTACATCCATACCCTGTCTCATTTAGGTGTGTGTAGTTCTCCTTGTGATGTGTGTCATGTCAAAACGCATAAGTATGGTTCTCATTTCATTTCTATAAGCATTGCATTCATGATTCACTAAGATTTGAAGCCTTTTTCACTTTAATTTACACCTCAAAATTAGCCCCTTCATACAAATGCTTCACAAAAATAATAGCTACAAATAAAAACTGCCTACCTTTTGAGCTAGTAGCTAGACTATGGTGTATGGGTACTCTTTTGAGAAGAACTGTTCTTATCTGTCAAAGTGAATTTGGAGAACGAAATTGTTCAAAAAGTGATGTTTTGTTCAAAAGAAAAGGAAAAAATGAAAAAAGAAAAAAAAATGAAAATGAAAAAATCGGAAAATCGAAAAGAATCGAAAGAAAAAGAAATAAAAGAAGAAGCTGTGAGTATCTCCTCAAAATGTCAAATCAGTAGAAGGAGTTTACCCTTGTGTTTCGTGTGTAATAAGCCAATTTGTTGCTTTTGGCTTCGTTATCCGTCTTCTGGGAAATTGATCGAAAGTTTGGATTGAGTATTCATTTATCATTGGTCAGTTGCTAGCTCGTTCTAACCTTCACATGACCATAACTATTTGTCCACCTTTCACCCATTTCCCAAAGCCTTCTTCTTATTTTTCGGCTTCTTTTCTATGTGCATTATGATCTTTGACTTGTGTTTTGAATTGTTTACCATATTAGATTGCGGACACATTTTCATAAGTCGTAGATAGGTGAGTGTCTCAAAAGCATTTACACATAAAGAAATCACCTTTTAAATACATGAGTGTTCGAGTGTGCCGTGAGAGTCCATTTGTCAAAAGATCATGCAAGAGCCAAATTCTATAGTGAAATTCTTTGTGCTACGCCGCTATGTAAATCTCAGCCATGTTTATGTATCATTCTTGCCCACGTTGTTTTTGGGTTATGATTCATTATGTTTTCAAAGTTTTACGTTGAGATTTGTTTCTTGATGGTATAGTAGCCAATGCTTGCAACCTTGTCCTGGTATTGTTTGTTATGTTTGCTTGAGGACAAGCAAAGGTTTAGCTTGGGGAGTTTGATAAGTGAATATTTGTATGATTTTAACCCCCACTTTAGCTCGGTTTTGTATGTCATTTGTGCTTTGTTAAGCCATTTTATGAGCTAATATCGTCTTCTAGGCGAATTCCTGTGTTCTAACCTGTTTTGTAGGGAAAGTGACGTTTCTACGCCCTTTTTCTATATTTCCGAGCATTTGCCTAGAACCCGACGATTCAAAGAAGCAAGCTTGACCAAGTGAAAGGCATTTCAAGAAGGTTCACTAATTCAAAAGAGAGAAGAAGCAAAGACAGTTTCGTAGTTGTCGGAAGATCAACCCATTAGGCGGAAGAATTCATCGCTTTACATCAAACCCTATCAACAAATCCGATTGGAGAGGTCAAGGGGGATGATGGAAGTCAAGTCAAGCAAAGGAAGATGAAACGTTAGTCAACCGCTTCTAGATGTCCACTTACCCGATCGGGTAAGTGTGTACCCGATCGGGGATGTCTGCTGCTGCGGCCAAGATGCTCCAACTTCTTATTTTTGTCTTATATGTTTAATGTTCGACCCCTTCTCCACGAAACCCTAATACTATAAATAGATGCTCCAGCCCCTCTTCTCATATCATCTCAAACACACAACAATCTCTTACACAACATCGCTTTTCTTCTTACATTTCTCTTTAGTTTTTAGTCTTTCTAGTTTAGATTATCTTCTTCTTTTGTCTTTAGTTTTTAGTTTATTTCTGTCCATTTCATATCAAAACACTAGCTTAGATCAATAGGAATTTCAATCTTTGTAGTCTACTTTGTTGGGTACAAGAGTTGTAATTCAAGGTACGATTATTCTATGCGAGGGATTTCTATTATTGTTATCGCTTTCGTTGTTGATCGTCACCTAGGTATTCCTAATTTATCCTTTGTTTATTATCCTTTATTGTTTTCTATTTGATTTTTATTTCCTTCGCATATTATCTTAGATTCATTTTCATGTTGTTATAATCGTAATTTCATTTCTTAGATTGTCAAATAGCGTCGTTATTATCGCCTTATAGAGAGTCTAGATTATTGTCAAAAAAAACTAACTAAACATGTCTATCCTAGTTTTCATTATCACCATCATCTTAGACATAAACATTATCATGAGTGAGTAGTCACCTTTCTAGGGTGTAGGGTAGCCATGTTAGATTGGTTAAAAGATGATAATTGGATAAAAGAAATTGTGCTTCTAAAACATTGTGTCTATGCATGTTTGGACTTTAACGATAGTTGACGATTCCTGATCAAAATGATTGACTAGTATGGAATTCTTTTCCAAGGTAGACATACGAGAATTGAATAGACAAAGCGTGACATGGTGGATTAAGACCTAGTAAATCGCCCAAAAGCATGCTAGACTATCTGATCTATGATTGTAATGAACACACCATTCTTACGAACTCACAATGAATTATTTGCATATCCTAAATCCAATTTCATCAATATGTCAATCTACATGTGTGAACCTACTTCCCTAGATGTTTCTCATTATTGTTAATTCATCATTTGCTTTATTGTTTTCATTTTAGTTTGCTCTTATTTTGTTTTTATTTATGTTCTTTATTAGTTTAGAATTTAAAACCTCAAAACCCAGAAAATCATTAGATAAAACTCAATTGTGAGACGACTAACAATCCATAGGAAATACCATCTCCCTGAGGATCGACCCCTACTTCCCTAATTACATTAATTTGTTATTAGCCTAGTCTGGGTAAATTATCTTTGTATTGGGCTTGCGACAAACCCGATCAGTAACAATGTTACAATCCCAACCATGTTACTTTAACCGTCTTACTGTAACAAGGTCACTGTAAAGGTGTCACTGTAACATTGTTATTCAAATATTGCCATAAAATATGTTACAAAAACATGGAATTACATGAAATATAATTGTTACTATGATGAAAATATTCATATAACACACTATTCACTCTCGAAGTTCAATTTATACTTGACATTATACAACAATAATACGTAGTAGTAAATATTATTTGCAGCCTTCTCTTTTGCCCTATTTCATGTTCTCTCAAGAGAAAAGGCCAAAAAGATGTGCCACAAATTGCTACATTGCCAAGTCAAACTTGGTCCCCAGGAAATGATGAAGATGAACCCTTACTGGAATAGATGTTGTGTCTCCGACTTCGCTCATTGGTCTTGGAAAATTGGAACGTTATGTATAACATGAATGCTTGTTTGGAGTGTGTTGAACGGTAGGAAAGGTATGATTTTGAATAATATTTTGGTGTCAACAGTTACAGCACAGTCCAGCATTCTTTTTCCAATAGGCAAACAATAGCACGCAGTGGGTTGTGCTCGACCTAGTGCGGAATTTACTTCTCTCAAAATGCTACATCATCCTTCACAATTACAACAAGCACAATCTAAATCAAGTTCATCGCAGTCCATGAAAATTCAACAGCAAAACCATTAGATCGCTAGCATGTCCACTACCTCTTCAACTTCTTAAAACCATTTGCAAAATCAACAAACGCATCACCAAGGAGGTGGTGGTAGTAATGTCCGGAACCCAAATTAGAATGCTATCTTGCATAACTTTCAAAGGACTAGAGGTGTTGATGTAGATGGCGAGGACAGCCTATCAAAGTGCTGAAAGTCGGAACCGGCCCATCATGAGTTTGTATGGCCGAAACTTTCCTATGCCCTTCAATTCACCTAATTTTGAGCTGCTACCTTCATAACTTGGTGGTTGTGGTGCTACCAATGGTCTCGGAGTCCCTAAAAATAATCATGGTGACAATAAGAACCAACAACAATAACAATCGTAAAAAGTAGCAACATTGAATGCTTCTCCTTTATTGTAATGTTTTATTGACACTATTACTTTAACATTTTATCATAAGGCGTGTTACAATAACACTGTCATTGTAACAGCGTTAATGTAATGTTTTAGTAGCACCATTACTTTAACATTGCATCACGAGGCAAGTCCGAGTAACACTTTTATTGTAACATCGTCATGCTAATACCTATACTGTAAACTACCAGTTTAAAATTTGTGGCAAGTTAGAGTAGGGTTGTTACTGTAACATCGTTATATTAACATTTTTCTCATAACATTGTTAAGTAAGGCGTATTACGGTACCACTGTTACTGTTATATTGTTACTATAATAGTGTCATTCCCAAAAATTCAATAGTTAGAGATAGCTCCTACAAGTCATTAAATTAAAGTAACTACATTTAGTCTAATAAGTACCACTAATTATGCTATTGAATAACCATTTGAACAATACCGTTCAAGCTATGCAAGAACATTATACGTTATTGAAGTGGTACAAGTTCGTCTATGCTACAACACTGGATCATTCGAGAAATTTTATTTCATAAAATTTAGAAATTCCAACAATAATATAAAAACACACATAATCGCGTGTGAACATAGATCAATAAAAATGAGATAATCAATCAATAAATATCATGTTCACAAAGAATCAAGTGTGACAAAAAAAACGATGTTATAACAAAGAGTAAAACTCAAAAAAATGATAAATATTAACATAAACCTCTCGATTAAGCAATAAAACAACATATAATTAATCAAACTTGAAATCAAAAAATATTAGTATAACTAAATCTCAAATATCGGAATAATCGCACAATAAACTTCAAAATTGGAGACAAGAAGTAAAATTAATAAAAATAGTGTTGATTTTACCTCTTATTTTGTCGCAACTATGAAATAGTCAAATTTTTGATTGATTTTCAATTGAACTTTTTAAACTTCTCATGATTTTCGCAGACTCATTCGTTGATTTTTTGGGATTTTTTTAGTTGAGTTTTTAGGAGTTTGGTAGGGAGAGAAAGAAAGAGGTGAGATTTGATTATTTAATTTGCCAGGTTTTGTTTTGGGCCGAGAAGTCTAGCTTCAACGTGGCTCTGTGTCAAGCGTTAGATCTTGCTTCATCCAACGACATATAATTGTAGGACGTACTCATTTAAGAAGGTGGACTCACCAGATGCTCATTAAAGATTTTATATATAGGCCCATTAAAGATTTTATAGACTATCGATAATTTTTACTTATAAACGAAAATAGCTCGACTTTATAAATCTACTAAGAGTATAGGAGCCGAGACCCCTCTAAATTTTTGTTGTTGTTTTGAGTTGCTGAGGTACCAGCCGGGTACCCGGTAGCCGTGACCGGCTGGCACCCCCTGTGTTGTTTTCTCCCTTTCTTTTCCACTTCCTTCTCATGTAATAGTTTGTGTGGTTTTTTTACCATATAAACTTACGTAATGACATTAGATATTCATTTTTAGAATATATGATATCCCACATGCTTATACCACATGTTTTGTGATGGTTTTTTATATGTCCCCTTTTGAGTCAGTTCCACTTTATGTATTGATGTGAGCAGTACGTGTTGAGTGCTTGAACTCTCATTCCCCGGCTACACCCTTATCTTTGTTAGACTGGAATGTCGGAGCGATGGGGTGTATCCTTGATGCTCGTATGCATTTGTTAGTAGGGATATGAGGACGTTGTTGGGAGGTAAATGCAATGCGTTGATCGACCCGGCCGTCAAATGTCGTATCCTTGCGAGGTGGTGTCATTGCATGTAGCGTACCGCTTGTCTATGATTCTTGTACTCTTTCCGATTCTTTCGAGTAGTTTGACCGAATTTGGGGTACTCGGCTTCTGTGTTTGACCGAGTATTGGATGCGAAATGTTTATCGCATGTCGAATCAGAACATTTTCATTCCGAGAGTCTGGCCACGTTTAGACTAGGACCGTATTATTATCGTCGTCCTACCTGGAGGAAATGAGTATTTCATATACAAAATGTTTATCGTGTATGGTTCAGGAAAATGTTTATCCTGTGGACGTGTTTTGATCATACTTGCTATGTACATGGTGCTAGTACGTGTCATTAACCCTGAGAGTATATGTTTGATTACTTGTGACCGTTGGATGACTTGAACTGGTTTGTATGTTGAGTATCTACCTTATCATGTATATGCCACTAACGGTGAGATTTAAGCCCTAGTGTGTATATAGTTGCATAAGGGTGTCATTCCTGAGTCGGTTCATAACATGGTGCTTATCGTTTGATATTTCACATGCTTATATCATATTGTCTTGAAATGTTGTTTGTAATTCACATGATTCACTTGTATATAAGATTCTACATGTTTAATTGTTGTTTATGTATGTTTACTTGTGATATGGCTGGGAGAAGCCTGAGTTACTCCCCAATGACTGTGACACTCATTTTAATGAACGAACATGTTGCAGGTTGGTGTTTGCATAAGGTTGTGGCGATTGAGCTAGCGAGCGTTGTTTTTAAAGCGATTCACCCTTAGCTTGTAGTTTATATTAGTTTATTATCTTTACTGTGTTTTATCAAGGGATCGATGTCCCTTGTATTTATCTAAGATACAATTTGTATAAACGATTTATTAAATTAAGTTTTGGTTTTGTAACATAGTGACATTCGCGGTTTTGCTTTTAAAGTTTTTAAAATCTCGTGTTTTCCGCTGCAAATCTATGTGTTTATTTTACTACTAAATCGCGGGGTGTCACATGCAAGATTAAGCCAACATAGTTCATTGAAGGTTTTTTTTATTCGTTTGAAGATGTGGCTGCACCTAAGTAAATGATTTACTCAAGTTGCCTACATACTCATAAAGCATCAAAGTAGCACTTTACAAGATCAAGCCTACGTAGTTCAGAGAAGGGTTTGTTTGTTTGTTTTTTTTTTTTTTTTTTGTTTTTGGATTTAAAACTGTTTTGTTTTGTTTTGATTTTTTTTTTTGTGTTTTTATTTTGGGTATGCAGTTTAGGCTCTTGCTTAGGAGTTTGGGTATGCATTTTAAGCTCTTGCTTAGGAGCTCTTGTTCAATGTAATTCAAGAGTAGTAGCACTTCAAGAATTTTCCAATGATTGGTGCTACGCGAACACCATCCTCATCAACGATCTTGTAAGCTCCATTGGTGTATACTTCTTGCACAACGTATGACCCCTCCCACTTAGAAGTGAACTTGCCTCTGGGCTTGTGAGAAGTAATGATTGGTCTTCTAACCGCGAGTACCAAGTCCCCTAACTGAAAAGATCGAGGGCGCACCTTTTTGTTGAATGCGCGTGACAAACGTGCTTGGTAACATTGTAGCTTCTGTTGAGCTTGCAACCCTTTTTCATCAAGAGCCTCCAATTCAGCGAGGCACAACCTATCATTGTCATCATTTGTAAGTTCTTCTTGATTAGTGACTCGCAAAGATGATATTTGGAGCTCCAAGGGCAACACAGCTTCAACTCCATACACCAACGCATACGGGGTCGCTTGAGTAAATGTCTTATATTTAGTCCGGTGTGCCCACAAAGTTTCACCAATTCTTTCATGCCAGTCACGCTTTGACTTCGCCACCACTTTCCACAGCAAGTTACAAAGTGTCTTGTTAAAAGTTTCAGCCAAACCATTTGTAGGGACATTGTACATGGAAGACTTATATTGCTTGAACTTGAACTTCTCACCCAGGCCAGTCATCAAGCTGTTGAAGAACGGCTTGCCATCATCAGTTATGATGTGTTGTGGTACACCACATCGATATATGATTTGAGTCCGAATAAAATCAACAACAGTTTCTTTCTTGACCTCACGCACAGTGATAGCTTCTGCGAACTTTGAGAAATAATCTGTTGCAGCTAGGATGTATTCGTGCCCGTTTGATGCTTTTGGAGTTATAGGTCCCACGACAATGAGTCCCCATGCTTCGAATGGCCACGATGAAATGGTGGGATGCAAAGGTTCTGGAGGTTGATGTATAAAATTTGCATTGAACTGAAAAGCATCACACTTCTTCGCAAAGTTCATAAAATATTGCACCATGGTTGGTGTGACACCCACAAATTTGCGGAAAGATAAACAAGTAATTTAAATAAATAAAAGATGAGAATACGTTTCTAATAGGTTCACTTTAGTGAAAATCGGTAAATTTTAAAACCGGAACCTATCATTAAATATATTCATCATAACGAAGGTGTCTTAAAGAAAAGGTTCATAACAAAAAGGAAATAATATTATACATAAAAATATCTGAAACGGGAGACATATCTCCCGTATAAATACAGAAATAAAAGAGTGTATAGTATATACAATCCTAAGAACCGAATATAGGTCCAAGGTAATACTTCGCTCGCTAGCTCGTCAATGTACCCA
Source organism: Heliosperma pusillum (assembly GCA_022085475.1). Taxonomy (NCBI): domain Eukaryota; kingdom Viridiplantae; phylum Streptophyta; class Magnoliopsida; order Caryophyllales; family Caryophyllaceae; genus Heliosperma; species Heliosperma pusillum. The sequence goes on along the minus strand of JAIUZE010025760.1, from coordinate 4,642 downwards.
ATATGCATTCACCACCTGTTCGACCGCATTAAATATAAACACGGAAGCCACAGTCAGTGGGGAGTAACTCCGAGTTCTCCCAGCCACGAAATGTCGAGTTTAATGAAACATGAATAACATAAAAGCAATGTATATGGAAAATACAAAACCTTAACATATATGATATGCTTTTCATGTTATGACACAATTAACTAACATATAACCTATCATTTGAAAGCTATCATGTGAATCCGTTATCAATCTATAACAAGAGGTAGGGAAGCTGGTATTTTAGCTCAGAGGTTACCTTTAAAACATGGCTATGATACCCTCGACCCTAATCAACACGTAATCATGTGAATCAGTTAACAACCGGTAATCCAAACTCTATCAACCTTAGCCGGCTTTCATCTCACCTTCTAAGATTCATAGAATCATACAAACATGAAAGACCAATACGTCTACAAACAGGCATAAGTTCTTAGGACCATCGATAGAAGACTTCTGTAACTCGAGTCTATACCACGAGGTAGGATATACTTATATATTTAGGCTCAGCGGTCACGCTAATAACATGGCCAAAATACAAAGCACACATCTAGGCTCAGCGGTTACCTTTAAAACATGGCCCAGATCCAAAGCACATATCTCCGCTCAGAGGTTACCCTAATAACATGGCCAAGATACAACTCTACCCTAATCCTAGACTGCGCAGACCAGAGAAGTGCGGAAAAACATCGCACCCAAGACTCATCACATGAGTACCCCTAAGGAGATCCACCAAAGGGTTGGCTAGTACTTCAGCTGGCTCCATTCCCCAAAGTGGAAGCAATGGCAGCCATGCCCTGACTTGGATATAAACCCACCAAGCCGAGACACAAAAGCTATCAAGCGGCAAACTCCGTATGCTCGTTAAAGATAGTATGGCCTATCAATGTCATGGTCCAAGATACTCATTTAGAATTAGAATGGGCAAGACGCCATATACTCATAATTCTCTATGGGTACTTAGTCAACACGACACCAACCATATAATTAAACAGTCACGGGAAAAACATCCTATCATGTGACTAATTGCATATAAATCATATTCAAATATCATAACGCCTCATATCTACTAAGGCTAATTCAATAATTAAATAAAACCTTACTTGAAGACAAATCCCCGACCCGAGTCCCGCGACGGGTCATCAGTCAAAACGGGGCTGACTAGATCTTAGTTTGACCAAACCCGTTTGGTCAAACCGGCTAGAAACAGAGTCTTAGCCATCGAGGCTTGAACATAAGAATATCACATTCATTTCATGTTATTTTATTAAAACTTCTAACACGTGAATTATTATAATCATACGAAAACCCGCTTGACTTACATGATATCAAATTAAACTAAAATCTCGTATTATAATTTCCAACATGTGAGAAATAATAATATAATGAAAAGCTTTTAATTAAATAATTTACTTATTAAAATTTCCCACTTGCTAAATATTACAAAACACGATAAAATAACAATACTCAAAAACCGTCACAAGTCCAAGGGGACCCACGGTTCATTTTGGACCGGTTTTGGTTATCTTTTCTAAAAACCGTTTCTTAATATTTCCCGCATGCTTAACATATTTAAAACCCGTCAAAACAACAACAAAACAATCAAGTATCAACACAAACTACAAGGACCAAACACGGACCAACCAGACCGGGCTGGACCGGGTCTGAACCGGCCTGAACCTGCCTGGTTTGGACCGGTTTCCAGCCCTCTAAACAGCCCCCTACACGGTCCAACACCAACATCCATTCTAAATTAATTCTAACATGTTTTTAATTAACAAACAACCATTTTAACAATCATCCATACAAAAATCATGATTATGAACAAATCATTCAAACATGTCAAGAATACTAATCATGCTAAAAATTCCATACAACAATATAATCATAACCACTTATCATGTTACTACCAAAAACCATAAATAACAATAACATGAACAAAAACAAAAGAAACAAAAGCTATGTAACATTAATTCGTCGAGTAACTCGGAATCGTTACCTTAGCTAGCAAAATCAAGTAGCACCAAAATAAGAAATAAAGAAAAACCCGTCTACTAATCTTCACCCAAAATATACGAGTCACCAAACTCGTCTTCAAAATCTTCCCCTTATAAGAAATGACAAGAAAAACATTATTAGAATTTAAAACTTGATTTTCCATAATTAAAGTGTTGAAAACGATTTTGACGGAATTGAAATTAAACCGTACTTGAAGAGGGAGAGCGAAGAGGAGATTCTAGAAATATAAGTTAGGACGGATTTGAATAAGAAATGAAGGTTTTATGACGATTTTGCTCAAGAACGACGAAGAACAATGAAGAACGACGAAGAACGATGAAGAACGATTAAAGAAAGTGTTAATTAGATCTTAATTTGATTTATTGTAAAATGAAAAGTTGTTAGTGAGTAATGTGGTGAGTGAGCCGTGTGTTTATAGACAAAATAATGAGTCGGGTTTTGAAATTGTTGTTACGGAATTTACTCGGGTTTTATTATTATAATAAGATAATTAATTAGATATTAAGTTAATTAAATCAAATATCTAGATATTATGTTATATTAATGAAAAGAAATGAAAATATCAAGGCCTAAGAGAGGACAAAGGAGCCGTGAGAAATGAGAGAAACCGGGTCTGTTTTGTAAACGGTTTGCGTAATTTTCGTTGACGGATCGATAAAGTTGTAAATATCTTAGATATTATTATTAGTTTAATCAAAATAATGAAAATATCCAAAAGTGAGTGGAAAAAGATGACATGTGCGTGTGACTCATGCCAAAGTCGGGTTTCGGGTTTGTTTCGGGATTTACGATGACTCGGGAATAGTTAATGAGGCTTCGGGTTTAAACCGTTTAAAACCTTATTATAAATTCCGAATAAATTCAAAATAATTTTATTAAATTATCATAAATTCTAATAAATCTAAATAAAAATAAATTAAAAATATATTTTTTTTAAATAAAATTTCGGTCTTCAAACTTATAAGGCGAGTCGGGAAAAAGTCAACGAAAGTCAAAGTCGACTTAAAAGTCGAGAAACGTCAAAGATGACTTAAAAGTCAAGAAAAGTTTATGACGACTTAAAAGTCAAGAAAAGTCAATGCACTTGTAACAACCCGAAAAGTACCCAATTTGCTTAAGCAATAGCTTATGGATACTTTTCAGTAGAACTTAAGTTTTTAATATAGAAATTTTTGTTCCGAGTCGTATTTTGAAATTCCGCGTTCGTATTTGGAGTTTTTGAGAGATTTCATGAAAAGACCGTTTTTGGTCATCTTTGACTTTTCTTGACTTTTAAATCGTCTTTGACTTTTTCTTGACTTTTTAAAGTCGTCATTTACTTTTCGTGACTTTTAAAGTCGTCTTAAACTTTTCTGAACTTTTAAGTCATTTTTGACTTTTCTCGACTTTTTAGTCGATTTTGACTTTCGTTGACTTTTCCCGACTCGTCTTGCGATTTTGATGACCGAAATTTTATTTAAAAAAATTATATTTTTGATTTATTTTTATTAAGGTTTATTAGGATTTATCATAATTTAATATAATTATTTTGAATTTATTCGGAATTTAAAGAATAACGTTTACGGTTTTAACCGATCGTCATTTAACTATTCCCGACGCATCGTAAAGCGCGCAAAAAAATCGAAACTCGACTTTGGCATTAGTCACGCGGCCATGTCATCATTTTCCACTCACGATGGGATATTTTAATTGATTCGATTAAAATAATACAAATATTTTAGATATTTGTTACTTTATCGATCCGTCAACGGAGATTTCGCAAAACGAGCAAAAACAGACCCGAATCACCTCAAACCACACGGCTCCTTAAAGTCCTCTAATAGCCTTGATATTTTGATTACTTTTGATTACAATATCATAATAGCTAGATCACTATTTGCTTTATCGATCAATTAACGAAAATTACGCAAAACGCTCGAAATCAGACCCGTTTTCTCACCATACCACACGGCTCAAAAGTCCTCTAATGGCCTTGATATTTTCATTTCTTTTGGATACAATAATCATAATATCTAGATATTTGTTATAATTAACTTTATCGGTAATTATATTTAATCGTTTACCGTAAAATAATTATTTAACGCGAGTCAATTACGGAACAACAATTTCAAAACTCAACACCTTTATTTGGCCTATATTACACGGCTCAACTCCACTTTCCACTCACCAACAACTTTTCATTTTTACAACAACTCAAATAAAGATCAAAACATCGCTTTATTTAATCGTTCTTCGTGTTCTTCGTCGTTCATCAATCGTTCTTCATCGTTCTTGAGCAAAACCTTTATAAAATCTTCGTTTCTTAATTAAATCCATCCTAATTTATATTTCTAGACTCTCCTCTTCGCTCCTCATCTTCTAGTACGGTTTATTTTCAATTCCGTTAAGATCGTTTTCAACATTTAATTATGGAAAATTTAGTTTAAGTTCTAATAATTGTTTTTCTTGTTATTTCTTATAGGGGAAGAGTTTGAAGACGAATTTGGAGACTCTTATATTTTGGGTGAAGACTAGTAGAAGGGTTTTCTTAATTATTACTTCTTATATTTTGTGTGCTAAGTGGTTTGCTAGCTAAGGTAACTATTCCGTTTTACTC
>JAIUZE010025759.1:0-21805 GCA_022085475.1 Heliosperma pusillum | reverse complement strand
TTGTCGCTAGGTCTGATCAGTCTAGGACTAGGATGTGTTTCCTACCTTGTGGTATAGCCTCGAGTTACAGAAGTAGACTATCGCCGTACTAAGAACTTATGCCTGTTTGTAGACGTATTGGTCTTTCATGTTTGTATGATTCTATGGGTTCTAGAAGGTGAGATGCAAGCCGGCTAGGATTGATAGAGTTTGGATTACCGATTGTTAACTGATTCACATGATTACGTGTTGATTAGGGTTTGAGAGTATCAGGGCCATGTTACGTGGTAACCGCTGAGCCAGCATACCAGCTTCCCTACCTCGGGTTATATTTTATTACCGGATTCACATGATAGCTTTCATATGCTAGGTTATATGTTAGTTATTTGTTTCATAACATGAAAAGCATATCTTATATGTTAAGGTTTTGTATTTTCAATATACATTACTTTTATGTTATTCATGTTTAATTAAACTCGACATTTCGTGGCTGGGAGAACTCGGAGTTACTCCCACCTGACTGTGGCTTCCGTGTTTATATTTAATGCGGTCGAACAGGTGGTGTATGCATATTTGGGGTACATGGACGAGCTAGCGAGCGAAGTATTTACCTTGGACCTATATTCGGTTCATAGTTTGTATATTATTATACACTCTTTTATTTCCGTATTTATACGGGAGATATGTCTCCCGTCTTGTATATTTCTTTTGTAGAATATTATTTCCGTTTTGTAATGACCCTTTTATTTTATGACACCTTCGTTATGTTTATTATCTCTTATGTATCTAAATAATTTTTTTTTTCTTTCCGCAAATTTGAGGGTGTCACAGTTGACATCTGCAATACAATTAAGAAAAGAAAGCATTGACATACTACATAATTCAATTATTAATGTTCCTTTATTAAAAAAAAACTAAATTTATAAGAAGAATTCATACCCGATGAAGTAGAACATGATGAAATTATTACCATCCTGATAAAGTAATCATCAAACATTCAAATGGAAATGTCTTAACAGGAAAAAATTATCAAAGATTCAATCTTTGACACTAGAAGATCGAGATTAGCGCAATATAGGTTACTTGATGAAAGACGATATTACTAGTCACGTTTTACATCAATAACAACACTAAATTTTGACAAAACATACTTGATGAAAGACGATATTAAATAAATTAGGGTTAATCGTTTTTTGAGTTAATTATTAATGTTCCTTTATTAAAGACAATGTTTTCTCTTCATTTTACATCAATAGCAAGACCAAATTGAGTTAATCGTTTCAAATAAGAACCCTAATTTGTGATTATTTACAATTAATAACATCAAATTCACAAAATTATTTGACAAAATACAATATCAAAACAATTAGAAAAACCTTAATTTTTGAGAAATTGAATCACGAAATGGATGCAAAGTTGTAATTAGTTCTTACCTTTTGATGATATTGGAGTGAAATGGAGGTTTATCAATGGAGTTCCTTAGTTGATTTCAAGTCGCGCGCAATAAAGTAGTTGTTTGATATGAAGGGAAGGAGTATGAAGTGAAAGAGTATGAAGGGAGGGAAGCAGCGAAGTTTGCTTTTGTAATTTGCCTAGTTCGTACAGTTCGCAGGGGAACCCGCCCCTATATATAAATATATACTTCCTCCATTCAACTCCACTCTACCAAATAATTTTTTCACGTTTGCCGAGATGTGTTTTACGCGGTAAATATCGTTAGCTACGTGTTTGCAAAAATTATAAAAATTGGATATTAATAATGTACTCGTAAAGACGAATCAAACAAGATCACACATGAATATATTGTCACTTATATATTGAGAGAAAATTGCAATTAGATGCCGACTCATAAATAGTGTGCAAAAATGAAAGTGGTAGAGTGGAGTTGAATGGAGGAAGTATATATATATATATATATATATATATATATATATATATATATATATATATATATATATATATAGAGAGAGAGAGAGAGAGAGAGCATTCGGAGAGTCTACCTTCTTAGGTGAGTACGGTCCTTTCAATAAGAACCCTTGGATCAACAAGATCCAACAGCTCTCGTGTAGCCACGTCGCCCCAAACAAATATGTCAAGATAATAAATAGGCAGCCTTCCGTCCATCCACCTCCCATAATAAACATCAATTTTCTCTCTCTACAAACTTACCCTCTCAGACTAGTAACTGAGAACGTAATTGCTCCAAATCACAAAAAACCTAAAAATATCCCTAAAATTCAAGAACAGATAAATGAGAATCAATTGAAAAGAAAAATCAAACATGCTTCTTATCATCTTTCTCCTTGCTTACACACAAAACAAAGAGGTAAAAATCAACGTTATTTCAATTTTTATCTTGAATTTTGATTAGTCTCGTTGTATATGATAGATGTTGATATTCAATTTGATATTGTATGTGTTCATATTTTTGTTGTCGATTGTTCAGGCTATTAATGTCGATTTTAATGTTCTACTAATTTTGCGAAAAGTTAGGGTTATGACATGATGAAATTAAGCAGTAATTTTAATTTATGCTTCGTTAATTTACGATTAATTTAAGAATTAATTTCCGACTTCACGTTTTTTAAATCTTGTTATAATCTAATTTTTATATTGTTCGATTTCGGTTTTATGTATGTGTTCATAGTGTTTGACAAAAAATTGAAGTTACGATATTGTGAAATTCGTTATTGCATTTGTTTTCAGGAAAGTCGGGGGTCTGCAATGACGATTAGTTAAGTTAACTTCTGTAAATATACTCGACACATAATGTAATATTGTTACGGTTTACCGTAACAATAATACAGTAACATGTGAACTGAAACTGTTGAACTGAAACTGAAACATTGTACAACATTTTAAATTTGATGGTGTGTGATTTAACCAAATTAAATTTGACGGTGGAACATTGTTATACGAAAGCCGATGGTTCTTCATTGGTGATGAACATCATTTGTGAGTTTATAACATTGTATATTGTTACAATGTATGTATTCATATTGTGTGTAAAAAAAATTAGGGTTATAACATTGTGAAATTCATATTTGTACTTATTTTCGTGAAAATTGGGGTTTTCGTGAAATTCATAGTTGTACTTGAAACATGTTACTGTAATAGCGTTACCGTAACATTATTACTTTATAATAAAGATGAACTTGACAGACTGTTACAACATTGTATATTTGATGTTGTGTGTTTTTTCCAATTAAATTTGATTGTATAACATTGTATTAATCTAACAAATGACGTCACTGTAATATTGTTATATGTCATTGTGAAATTCATATCTCTACTTTTTTTCGTGAAAATTGGGGTTTTCGTGAAATTTATAGTTGTACTTGAAACATGTTACTGTAATAGCGTTACCGTAACATTATTCCTTTATAATAAAGATGAACTCGACAGACTGTAACAACATTGTATATTTGATGTTGTGTGTTTTTTCCAATTAAGTTTGATTGCATAACATTGTATTAATCTCACAAATGACGTCACTGTAATATTGTTACTGTTTTATACTTACTATAAATTTATTACTAATAATGGACCACACCTTTTGCATATGTTTAGTTATTAATGGTTGAATGGTTTGTTTCGAATGTCAGCCAATTTGAAGACGGAGGTTTGAGAAATCCACAAACACAAAAGAAAGGCGTGCAAATAGACTATATATATCCAAAATAGAGCAGGACACTGGATAATCAGTCATGAAGATAAGCATGAAGAGGCAGCGTTATTGAAGTTGAAATGCTAGTTGAGACTATTAACATTGTTGTCAGATTTTGATGTGTGATTATGATGTATACTTATTATAAACCTTTCACATTATTGTGATGTGTTGTTGGCAAACATTTATAGCATATCATAAGCACCTAAATAGATCTGTATTCACTTGTCTTTTGTTAATTAATTGAATTAGAATTGGAGCTTTTAATATTGTTTCTATGTTACTTTGATGAATCAATGATATTACGGTAACCACGTTACTGTAACATTGTTACTTTAATGAGTAAATGACGTTACAATACCATCGCTACAATGGGTAAAAAGAGAGGAATGCACAACATTCTCTAATAAACTAAACTAACAAAGTTGTGTGGACCACACAATTGGTCATATTAGGTTATGTGGCCATTTAAAAGGTTTACAATACGATTTAAAATAAATAGGCTATATGGAATTTGAACCCATACCTATGAGCATGATTTGCACATCGCTCTCCCATTTGAGCTAATAGCCTTTAAATGAACTATTCGAACTTTTAAATGAAATGAATAACAATAAAAGTCTTGTCCACCTATTAATCCTGGAAATGACTAGGGTTCTTTGAAAAATTTATAACCAAAATATTATAATAGTTTTTAATGTATCTATTTATGATTTCTCAATGCTCACAGAAAAAAAATAATGCTATTACGCCATCGAGACAGTCACAACTATTGATGCGTGTATTTTATATAGACTTTTTAGTCCATTTATGCACGCATTTCTATGTCATTTAGGTGATATTATATCACCATATGCCCCTATTTGGATACTTTGTACTTTCATTACCATTTTGTAGGTACAAGCTGCATAGTAGCGGAAACCGAGCCAAAACAGTCCACTTTGCATGCATTTAGGAGAATGGAAGGATCGGAACAGGAACTCTTGCATGGGAAGCGTGAAACCATCCACTATCAAGACCAAAGTCATGTCTCACACTATGTACTATGCCAGAAGACCTCGATCGACTATGCATTTGGTTGATCGAGGTAAGTTGAAGCCAGAAGACCTCGATCGAGCTACATCATTGCTCGATCGAGTAGGAGTTGTAGATCAGTTGCTCGATCGAGTAGATTGGTTGCTCGATCGAGTAGATTGGTTACTCGATCGACGGATTTCTATGAATAAAAGCCTCGATCGAAGGGTTCTTTCCTTCGATCGAGTGGATCCTATCACGGGCTGCAAGTCCATAGCTTAATTAGGGTTAGAGTCGTGTTAGACACTATATATGACTCTTATTTACGTCATTAGTATGATTCAGGTTTTATTATTCAGAACTTATCAGCAGTAATTAGCAGACATTAATCTTTCCTTAGTTTCTGAACTTTTAATCTTTAGTTTTCATTCTCTTTTACTCTTACCCTTATTTTAATCTTAATTACTACTTACTCTACTTAATTGCTGTGTTGTTATTATTAATGCTTATTAATTACGATTTTGTTATGTCTATCGTCATATGTTCAATCGTCTTTGTTAGCATCGTTAATAACATGAGTAGCTAATTCTCTTGTATGTTGGGATGAGGGAAACTGTAGTAGAGGCATGTTAGGATAGATTATTTTAGTTAGTCTTGAATATGACAATCAGTCTAAGCAATTTAATTGAGGTTTAGTCGAATGAGTGCACGCAGGAGACTAGGCTAGGTAGTTAACCCCGACCTGGATCGAGAGATTGGAAGGGAAGGCTTGCTTAGAATTGATAGGTGACTCCTAAGAGGACGAGAGTTAATTAGGAAAATCCCTAGGGTGGTTTGAGACCGAGAGGAGAAAACCATTGCCCTTCTCATTGATAGATTGACTGACTTAGTTGACCCATAGATGCCGATACTGCAGTAGACCGAATCCTAGCATATTTCTCTCTTATCTGATATATTTCATACTTATTTCTATCTTTATTTCTCTTCCTTTAATCTTATTTAGTTTAGTTAAAACCATTTCAAAACCCCCCAGATTGTTACTTGCAGATTTAGATTTCAGTTAATTTGTTTCCTACTTGTGGAGATCGACCCTACTTCCGCTATCTTTTTAGTTAGTAGACTTAGGTTTTATTTTTGGTGTATAGCGACAACATCAAATTTTGGCGCCGTTGCCGGGGAGGCAATTTAATTTTCTGTTTATTTATTTCTGTCTCGTCTTAAAGAATTTCTAATTCCTTAAGACTGTTCTTATCTTTCTCTTTATAGTTGTGTATGAGCAGGTAGCAAAGGCTCGAATTAGTGGAAGCTGATCCGGAGCCTGAAAGAACCTTCCTACGCAGGAAGAGAGGGTTAGATAAGACTATTCAGAAGGAAGACTTGAGTACTTCTGAGTCCGTCTTTGACAGTTTCATTTTCGGGGAAGATTTAACTGTTGAGACTACCATTCCAGCAAAGATGCCTAATATTGCTAGCCATTCTGAGCCTACAGCTGCATGTATACCTCAAGGATTCAAACTTACAACGGACGAAGATGGAACTTCTTTCGATCTTCGTCCGTCTTATATCAAGCTTGTCCAGCAGGATAAGTATAGGGGTGTAGCTGGGGAGGATCCGAGGAAGCATATGGAGACCTTTGCTGACTACTGTTCTTCTATTCCGGTTTCTAAAGGGGTGACAGCCGAGAAGATCAAGGAGTTCATGTTTCCTTTTTCCCTTACTGACAATGCCAAAGACTGGTTGAAGAACTTGAATAGAGAGAAACTGGGTATAACCGATTGGACCACACTCGCACTAGCTTTCTACAAGAAGTATTTTCCACCGCAGAGGACGAGTGCTTTGAGGGGTCAGATTACTAATTTCAAGCAAACGACTCATGAAAATCTCTATGAGTCCTGGGATCGCTTTAAGACACTAGTGAGGTCTGTTCCTCACCATGGGTTCGAACAGTGGTTTTTATGTAACCAGTTCTACAACGGGTTATATGATGATCATCGAGCTGTCATGGATGCCGCGTCAAACGGGAGGTTCCAGAAGGAAATAGATGATGATAAGGGTTGGAAACTGATTGAGGAGATGCCAACCCATTGTGCTGAATATGGTAATCCGCAGAGTGGTACACGGACGATAGCTAGTATTGATTCTGAAGGTCTGGATGCAAAATTCGATAAACTAAATGCCAGACTTGATAAATGGGAGAAGCAAGCTGCAGATAACCAGCAGACGGTTCATTTGCTGCAGCGAGAAGAAGTGATTACTTGTGAGAGGTGTGGCGAAACTGGTCACACGGCTATAGATGGTTTTGCTGAAAAGGAGCAAAACTTTTCCTTTCAACAATACCGTCAAGGAGGTGGGTACTACAATCAAGGGAATATCCATCCTAATTTGAGATGGACAAGCCAAAACGTCTTAAATCCTACCCCTCCACCACCGCAGCCAACGTATCAACCGCCGCACAAGCACGGATTTCAGAAAATCCAGTCTTCACAGCAAGCTAGTTCCTCATCTGGAGGAATTTCAGAAGTCGGAGAGTTAAAGTCTATGATCCAAGCTTTAGCTATCCAAATGAGCAAAACTGATCAAGCAACAAATGCTACTATTAAGCTTTTGGAGTCGCAGATTGCTCAATTGGCAGGAGCTCAATCGACTAGGCAACCTGGGCAGTTACCGTCTCAAACTGATAAGAACAAGGAGACGCTGAACATGATTACTCTGAGAAGCGGTCTTGCTTATGACAATCCTGGTACAGTTCCTGATATTTCTGGTGTGCATCCCGATGTTGCGAAGACTGTTGCTGATAATGTAATCGATCGAGAGGTTATTGCTAGTCGATCGAATGAATTGAAGGAGAAACTACTCGATCGAGAGATAGGTGTTAGTCGATCGAGTGAATCAGAAAGCTTGTTGCTCGATCGAGAGGTTGTTGATGGTCGATCGAGTGATTCAGATAGACAAGTAGTCGATCGAGAAAATCCAGTTACTCGATCGAGTAAGTTGACTGAGGAAGCTGATTGATCGAGCAATTTAAGCTCGGATAATCTTCGATCGAGTGATATGGATACTCGATCGATGGGTTTTCATGAGCGAGAAGCTCGTTCAAAGGGGTTAAGCAAGTGGATGATCAACAACGCAATTGTTAAGGATATGCAACGTGGTAATCCTGACATTCCAGTTCCGTTTCCTGGTCGATTGAAGAAAGCTAAACACGAGAAGGAATTTGTTCGGTTCGCGGACATTGTACGCAATCTCAAGGTGAACGTTCCTTTTGCAGACCTCCTATTAAAGGTACCCTCTTACTTAAAATTTATGCGTGAAATTCTTTTGCGTAAGAGGTCCGTAGACACTGTGGAGACTGTAGCCTTAACTGAGGAATGCTCTGCGTTCCTCTAGAACAAGAGCCCCCCTTAGCTGTCTGACCCAGGTAGTTTTTTTATACCGTGTCATATAGGTACCTATCTCATAGACAACGCGTTATGTGACCTTGGAGCTAGTGTTAGCGTCTTACCTTTGTCTTTAGCCAAACGGTTAGGCTTTACCAAGTTTCACTGTACCAACATGACGGTACAGATGGCAGATAGGACCTTGTCTCGACCCTTAGGAATCATAGAGGATGTTCCTGTGCTAATAGGAAGATTCTTCATCCCGGTCGATTTCATAGTTTTAGATATACCTGAGGATTCTCACACTCTCATCATTTTGGGAAGACCGTTCTTGCATACTGCGCAAGCTGTTATCGATGTTGGGTTACGGACTCTTACTTTTCAAATAGGTGGGGAGAATCTAGTATTCACGCAGCCTCATGCTAGTAAGGGTCCTATGCTTGTTTCGCCATGTGACGCACTTCCCTTAGCTGATATCACACCTGATTTATTCACGCATGACAAAGCTTCGGTTCCTATCGAGCCTATAGCTCCAGTTTATGATATTCCCATTGCTACCGTAACACCTCCGCCCCAGCTTGGGAGCGAATTGGAGGAACGTGTTGTTGTATGTTGCCTTACAGATCATAGAGCGGTAGCATTGGAGATGAAAACGGAGAGCCAGGTTCGCGTGACGACGTCAAGAAGAAGTCCAAGAAGGACAAAGGAGCTCGCATGTATTCAAGTGATTCCGAAGTGGAGCTAGACTCGAAGAAACCAACGTACGTGTGGAGGAAGAAGACGGAAATTACCGCAGCTGAGGGTAATTCCGCAAGTTAAAGGCCTAACGGTGGCCTTGTCATGAAACTGTTTGGTTAAAAGCCGGGTTTGCAACCCCGTGCAATTTGTAACAAACAATTTATCGCGTTTTCAATTAGACAATTAGACTACTACGTAATAATCCGTAGCTTAGATAGACAATTTTATTTTCCTGCTGGACTTTCTTTTGGTATTCTTGTGTATCGGTTGGCATCGTTTTGCAGGAAAAGAAGCGGAGAACAATTGCCCAAAGTCGAGGCTCTGCTATCAAGCGAGTACTCGATCGAGTAAAGCGAACTACTCGATCGAGCAACCTTGACTGGAAAAAGCTCTCGATCGAGCAACCCCTAGTTTGATGCTGGTTTGGGGAAGCTTTGTTTTGTAAGTTGTTTCTGTCCCTTTTGTTTTTCCATTCTTTTTATATTTCATCCCTTAGGAGCATGTATTAGGTTGTTTTTTCCCTTTCCCTTATATGCTTTTGTGCTATAGCCAATGAGGACATTGTCTGTTTTGGTTTGGGGAAGTGCTTTACATCCTTTTGCGTCTGCATTTGCATTTGTACTGCATTCACGTTTACAATTCATGTTAATTAGAAAAATTTGAAAAAATCAAAACTTTCACGTTTATTTTTGCATATAGTCGAGTCGGATTGGAGTCTTGTTCATGATGAAATTGCACTACAAGTCTATTTTATGCTATTCTTTGCACCTTTCTTGACCTATTTAGTAAAATCGAATTAGTGAACTACTGAATTTTGTCTTGGAATTTAAATTTAATTATTAGACTTGACTCAACATTTTGGCAAACTACTTATATATTCTGAGATTTTAGAGCCTATAACTGGTGACATCCATGACCAGTTCATCTAGGAATGAGAGTAGTTACTCCCCACATTTCGTGTCATTTGCTTGTATATGAATTTTGATTTCTTATTGCCTGCACGCATTGGGTTTGTGGTCGGTATTACGTGTTTTGAGAATTTTTGCATCTCCCTTTTCTTCATTTTACCCCATTAACTCCACATAAAGCCATATCTGCCTGTTGTTCTTAACTACATTCTAAATTAAGCCTACCTTTGCCGAGCTAGTTTAGTAGTCAAGGTATATGCTACCGTTGTGTCAGTTTTTGGCTCGTTTCATTGATTGGAGTGGGTATTTGCGAGAAAAAGAAGAGAAGTGTTGATTGGTGCCTCAATCGAGTAGCTTTCAGCTCGATCGAGCAGATTTTGTGTTTTTGTGCCTCGATCGAGTGACTTAATCCACTCGATCGAGTGGTTTTCCTCAGTCAACCAAGAAAGAAAAAGAAAAAGAAAAGAAAGAAAAAATGAAAAAATATATTGAAAAAATAATTGGCTGAAGTTTTGTTGTTTACACCTCCTTTGCGTATCATTATTTTGTTGAGGTGTTATTTGGGATTTGTGTTGTTTATGCCTAGATTTGGTAAGGCATCGAGCTTAATTTTTGATTGTTGCAAGAATGGAACGAGTTCTATTGCGGTCTTGTTAGGACTTAGCTTGGCTATTTACCCTCACATTACCACTAATTGTTTTGCCCCTTCTTACCAATTAGCCTCACATATCCATATCTTTGCAAATGTTCGGCACGTGATTGTCCTTGAACGGTGGTTATGCGTGTGTACGGTGCTTGAATCATCTTTCATATTAGTTAGCAATGCATGTTGTGCCGGTCGTAGTCTAGGTGAGTGACTATATTTTCTTCTCTCTTTCTTATACATATTTACTTACCATTTGCTTGTTGAGAGAAGAGTGACCCGTGAGAGTCCGAATTTGGTTGAGTCTTGCAAGGTCGAAAGTCTAATTTATTTCCAAGATTGAATAAATTCGTTCACTTTTGTGTTAAGCTTTGTAGCGATTGAATGAGTGCATTTAACGGTTTAACATTGACTTGTCGCTAGCTCTGAGACTTACTCCATCCCTTTAGGTTTTTTGTTTTTGTTCCATATAGCTGCATTTAGTTTGCTTGAGGACAAGCAAAGGTTTAGTTTGGGGAAGTTTGATGCGTGTATTTTATATAGACTTTTTAGTCCATTTATGCACGCATTTCTATGTCATTTAGGTGATATTATATCACCATATGCCCCTATTTGGCTACTTTGTACTTTCATTACCATTTTGTAGGTACAAGCTGCATAGTAGCGGAAACCGAGCCAAAACAGCCCACTTTGCATGCATTTAGGAGAATGGAAGGATCGGAACAGGAACTCTTGCATGGGAAGCGTGAAACCATCCACTATCAAGACCAAAGTCATGTCTCACACTATGTACTATGCCAGAAGACCTTGATCGACTATGCATTTGGTCGATCGAGGTAAGTTGAAGCCAGAAGACCTCGATCGAGCTACATCATTGCTCGATCGAGTAGGAGTTGTAGATCAGTTGCTGGATCGAGTAGATTGGTTACTCGATCGACGGATTTCTATGAATAAAAGCCTCGATCGAAGGGTTCTTTCCTTCGATTGAGTGGATCCTATCACGGGCTGCAAGTCCATAGCTTAATTAGGGTTAGAGTCGTGTTAGACACTATATATGACTCTTATTTACGTCATTAGTATGATTCAGGTTTTATTATTCAGAACTTATCAGCAGTAATTAGCAGAGATTAATCTTTCCTTAGTTTATGAACTTTTAATCTTTAGTTTTCATTCTCTTTTACTCTTACCCTTATTTTAATCTTAATTACTACTTACTCTACTTAATTGCTGTGTTGTTATTATTTATGCTTATTAATTACGATTTTGTTATGTCTATCGTCATATGTTCAATCGTCTTTGTTAGCATCGTAAATAACATGAGTAGCTAATTCTCTTGTATGTTGGGATGAGGGAAACTGTAGTAGAGGCATGTTAGGATAGATTATTTTAGTTAGTCTTGAATATGAGAATCAGTCTAAGCAATTTAATTGAGGTTTAGTCGAATGAGTGCACGCAGGAGACTAGGCTAGGTAGTTAACCCCGACCTGGATCAAGAGATTGGAAGGGAAGGCTTGCTTAGAATTGATAGGTGACTCCTAAGAGGACGAGAGTTAATTAGGAAAATCCCTAGGGTGGTTTGAGACCGAGAGGAGAAAACCATTGCCCTTCTCATTGATAGATTGACTGACTTAGTTGACCCATAGATGTCGATACTGCAGTAGACCGAATCCTAGCATATTTCTCTCTTATCTGATTTATTTCATACTTATTTCTATCTTTATTTCTCTTCCTTTAATCTTATTTAGTTTAGTTAAAACCATTTCAAAACCCCCCAGATTGTTACTTGCAGATTTAGATTTCAGTTAATTAGTTTCCTCCCTATGGAGATCGACCCTACTTCCGCTATCTTCTTAGTTAGTTGACTTAGGTTTTATTTTTGGTATATAACGACAACATCAACTATACAGGTAATCAATGTCATCTAACGCCAACAACTTCTCCAAGCATTATTGTAATACAAGGTCAGCATGTTCCCCATTACTGTAACACATTAAAGTGTTACTGTAAAACATAGAAGTGTTACTAACATACTGTAACACATCAAACTGTTACTGTAACAAAATAAACTGTTACTCTAACATGACTATATTCATTACCGTAACAAATTTAAACGGAGCATGTAATTATTTTAAAATATAATCTAAATTGATCGACATAAGGTTCATCTGATCTGTAATGACTAATACAAAACAAAAGAGTGAAATTTCATCATCAATCCTAAATTTCTTGTTTCGATTGCATTCTAATTGATTATTTAACACATATTATTTAAAAGTCAACAATAACTGAAATTAAAATCAAATTATGATAATGACGGAAAACACAATGTTCATAAACTCGAAACACAAGAAAACTAGGGTTCAACAATCAAATGTGTAACTGAGACGAAAAATCGTTGACAATAATTAAAAGTTACAGTGGAAAATCATGAGGAAACTAACCATTAAGAAGTATTGTAGATGATTCACTTGAAAGACCAGCTAAATGTTTAAGATGCGAAAATCAATTGATGAACGAGATCGAAAATTAACGTCGTTGGTTGAATTGATTTAATCATCAATTTTTAGATGAGTGCATGCTGATGAATTCGCCATTGTTGTGGTGTGAAATCTTTAGATTTGCAGGAAGTTTAATTTAAGCATATTTGAGTAATTAGGTTTGAATAATTTGGGGGAAATTGTTTTACTGAGAAGAACGAAGAGTTTGAGAGTGAAATTCATTTATAGAGAGAGTGAAAGAAGAGAAAGATAGTATGAGTGAGTTATGATAGGTTAGATTGACTTCCACGTTTATATACATGCTTTACATTAAATCTCAGCCGTTGATTAATCATAAAATCTTATGGTCCTTATTCACGGGACGTACTCACATAAGATATGTGGACTCACCAGATGCAATTTCTATATATATATATATATATATATATATATATATATATATATATATATATATATATATACATACATATATATGTATATATATATATATATATATATATATATATATATATGTATGTATATATATATATATAGAGGCAAGATCCGGTGAGTCCACCTAAATATTTGGGTCCATGAGTCCTGATATGGACTATTGGATGTAAAAGAAATGAACTGTTGAGATTGTTACACGTCTACCACCATTATTCCCAATGTCTAATGTCAGTTAAGCAAAAAAAGAAAGGAAAACCTCTCTCTCTCTCTGCCTAACCCTAATATTCAGAAAAACCAAACAATAAACCTAAAATCTCTCCCAAATTCCACAATTTTGCTTTAGATTACAACAAATTTCGACTGGAAATCAACATTCAACACTAATTCGTTCTATACAATTGAATAATTCACTAATTTCTCTAGAGATTCATACAGGTATATTTTTTTAATTTTTTTTTTAATTTCCGGAATATTTAGTTAACTATTTCGTATTATTTACTTGTGAATCTTAATTTTATGAGACATCATTGAATGTAAGTTGAATTAGATGCATAAAAGATAAGTTTACATCAAAATATCAAACTAATTATAGAGTAATTTTTCTTATTTTCATTTTCTGTTTGTATAATTGTTTAGAATTGTTAAAATCTCCGCCATAGATGATTTTAAACTTCATTTTTGTCTATTATATTATCATAGTGAACTATTTAAGTACAATGAATTGTATTTTGTAGTTGTTCATTAGATGTTCTTCAGTTTTATTGCATAAGTTAGGTTTTTCTTTTGTTTAATTCTAGAAATCATGATTTACTACTACAAAATTGATCTTTTTGACAATGTAGTTGATTTACTGAGAGATAGTATTCATTTAATGAGCAGTGTAGATATTCACGTTGGCTATGATAAAAAAAACGAAAAATGTGATATTGTTGTTAGTATAATGTGATATTGAATGTGAAAATTAGTAGGATATTTAATCATCTTTTGTCGATATCATTCTTGTTGGTGTAGTATTCCCTAATATTATGAATGATTTTTGTTTTGTTGCACAACTCTTCTCATACTCTTTTGTGAGTAAGGATAGTATTAGTGATAGTATTTATTAACTCGATATTTGATCTTGCTATCCTACTATAAAGAATGATCTAAGTTATACTAATTGAGGTTTACTTGCATTTATTTATAGAGGAGATAATTCTGGACAAGATGATGATGGTGACAATGATGATGATGATGATGATGATGATGATGGACATGAGCTCAAAACACAAAAAAAGCGATACAAAAGTAGTTGCAAGTGCTAAGGGTAGATATGTGACTATTGAGAATATATTGACATAAAGCTTTAATAGACAACACGTTGATTTAATGTTGGTAGGATGAGTAATCTTTTTAGTTGACCTAAACTAGTTTTGCAGCTGGTATTTTGTGATATTGTTTAATAGTTGTAATGATATTGTGTCTTGTATGTAGTGATATTGTTTCTTAATATATATAACAAAAGCACAGGGTTAACATAATCCTTATGACTGTGCTATTGTTTTTGGTGAAGTGTGATATTATGTTTAGTAAGTATGATATTCTTTGTTAATGCTTGTAGTACATCATTATCAACAACATGCTGAAGAGACAGACTAAATTATTGTGATATTGTTACAAGCAAAAAGTGATATTGTTAATGGATCTGTGTAATATAAGTAATGGCACAGTGAGATATTGTTGATCCAATTGTGTGATATTGTTAACCGCATCATGTGATATTGCTTGCTATAACGCGTGATATTGTTTACAATATCCTGTGATACTTATACAGATATATATTGTTTATTAAACGTAAAACATAATTAAAAAAATGGTAAATCATGATACAACTTGATATTGTCAGTGAGTTGCTCAAATATAGCTTCCTTACAAATTGTATTACTTTACCAAAGTTATAAGAGTAACATAGTTCTAACCAAAAATATAAACAATGGTCATGATCTGATATTTTAGTTGGTATTAAAGTGTGATGTTCATTTCAACATTATGTGATATTTTTATACACTGGCTGTGATATTGTTTCTTAACATGAAATGAGAGGCATTGTAAAGTACGTGTAGAATAACTTGTGATATTATTTCTAAGTATCACAAAACTAAAATATAGATGGCAAATTCGATTGAAGTTTTCTGATATCGATAAGAAAAAATAAAAAATAAAATACAAAAATGCGACAACTTAAGATAAAATATAAGAAGAAGGAGTTTTTCTTTATAAGAGAAATGACTAAAAAAAAGACGATTTGCTAATTTGATGTAGTGTTGACTTCTTGAGCATGTACACGAACACTTAAGAACCCTCTGCAAGCGAAAAGATCTGCAAAAAGAAAAATAAAGAAGACAAAAGCATATGAGTAAAACAGATTATGATACAATTATGAAATACTTTGTGATACTACTGAGAATAGTATATGATACTATTAAGAGTAACCTGTGATATTCATTCAAATTAATTATATTAAAATAAATGTGATACTATTAAGGATAGTGTGTGATACTAATTTAGAATAATTACGTCAACAATAACAGTTATTTAGAAAACATGAGTAAATCACAAAAACAAACAAAAGCATGCTAAATATGCAATATTGTTAGCAATAATGTGTAATGTTATTTTACATTAAAATTAGGTTAACAATAACAGATATTGTTAAGCTTCAAAAAACAAAACAAAGAAAAACAAGCATATAATAATACATTACAACAAATGATTAAAAATAGAGAAATAAGAAAAAAAATAATAACAATAGCAGGATGATGAAAAAACAAAATTTAAAAAGCGAGATGAATTAAAGACGGAAATTCGAATTATATTATCAATCATAATATAAAAACAACACAAATTACCGAAATCAATTGAAAAAAGCAATAAAAACGAAAGAAATTAAAATTGTGATGAAAAACAATACCTGACATTAATAAATTACGAAATTATGAAGAAATTAGTTCATTAGAAGGACTTGAAGAAGAATTGATTGAAGAAGAAAGAAATTGTAGAAGAATGAACAAAATGAGATCCATCAGGCAAAGGACAGTGGAAAAGAAAGAGAATTAGGTCTCCAAATTTTAGAGAGAGAAACATATTGTGTTAGAATGATTAAATGGCTGTGCATAAGGTTTATATAGTACAACGTGAAATGACGGAAATACCCTTATTATGATTTGTGTAATCTCGGCCATTAGATCTTCTTTGATCTAATGGTTGAGATTAGGACTCATGGACTCAAATATTTAGGGTGGACTCACATGATACTAATTCTATATATATATATATGTATGAATATATATATATATATATATGTATATATATATATTGATTATTACTTAAATTCTCCAACAAGTTTTGTTCCACACAATTTTTAGAATAGTTAGACAATAAAAAAAATTAAACTAATAAAATAAGGTAAAATGACATAAAATAATCTACACCGAGTTATATAACTGACCACGAATGGGACATTAAGATTCAATATCGATTCCATGTACAGACAACAAAATCATAAGTCCGTACACGGGCTGGATGTTGAGTCTCAACGTCTAACTATGGGAAGATGTTGAGATTCAACTTCCATCCATGGTATGGACGTTGAATCTCAACGTCTCACCATACCATTGGTGCACGTTGAATCTCAACGCCTGCTCATAGGTAGACGTGGGGACTCAACGTCCATCCCATGGTTGAAAATTGGGTTTTGTTGTCTGTCAATGGTTACTAATTTTTGTAAGTTGAGTCGGATTTTCCTAAAACATGTCGTAATTCAATTAAATAAAAGAATTTAGAACACACCTATAAACAATTCGAGGAAAAATTTAGAAAATTTACAATGCGATTAATTTCTTTACATACCGGACATTCATGTGCAGTCATGATAACCGGTTTTGCTAATTTTTTTTTTTTAAATTAAGTTTCTCAAGTTTTTTAAATTAATGTTGTGAATAGTTACAAAAACTTCATCAATGTTTTACAGCCCTCATAAGCAATTATTAACATAATAGAGAGGGCGCATTGTTTCGTGGTGAGACATTAAGCAATAAAAAAAGTCTAGTGAGTTTATCTCTTTATCAATATCATTTTTTATTTGTAAATTATTGACATTAATAATATGAATTAGTTCATATCTTCGATAAAATTGATACTGTTGGAGTAACTGTCCTCAACAATAGTGCGATCACATAATTAAATCTTAATAATAAGAATACAAAGGGATAATTCTATTATATAGTCAACTAATCAACATTGATTGGTAATGATTGGCTAACTAGAGTTTGATATATCTGGCGTTTGACGAGACGGCGCGAGATTATAATGTGGAAGTTAACTGGTCGGGGCAATCATCGGGTTTAGTGGGCGGAGAGCCGGTCCCTGCTCCTAACCCTGCGCCTAACCATCATCCCGGGGCGGGTGTGCCGCAAGCAGCGCTACCTGGACCTGCAGTTGCTGGTGAGTGGAACTCGTGGGAAAACAAGTTAAGGGAACTTTTTCCCGCTAACGCGGACCCACGCGGGACGGTCATCAATGAGGAACTTGTTCAGATGCGAAGATTCCTAGAATCTGTTTTACGGCCCTATTCTAATCGGCCCCCGCATGCACATGCATATGGAATGGACTTAGCTCATGAATAAGGAATGTTCCCCGGATCCTGTTAAAATTTTAGTTGCTTTTAGAGATAGGATTCCTTCCTTCCACTTCAACTGAATCCGGGTCTGGTTCATCATCTGGTAATTCATCTGGTTCATCTGGAAATGCTTTGACTACGGGCTGCCAACCATGGATGGTCTTAATCGAAGGCGGAAGTTGGCCACCCCGCTGACCCCGAGCTTCCCTTGTCACTCTCCTTTTTATCCTCGGCCCATAGAGAAAAAAAAATGAAGGGCTTGGTGCCAACAGTTCATCACGAAAGAAGGGACTCACTAAGCCGGGCCTCTCCCCTTCAGCCTTGTGAGAAAGAAATGAAGGCAAGCGCGCGGTTCACCGGTTCCACCGAAAACTCTCATTTGTTGAAGCATTTTGATAGTTGTTTTGGCTTAGGTCAAGCTTAGGTCAAGCTTTCTCTCTTTCCACCGTCGAGTACGCGTAATCCCATATATAAAAGCAACGAAGAAGTTTCGGCCAATAGGAGTGGAGCAGCTCGGTTCCTGTTCACACAGTGGCTGGTAGTCTATGCTCAGTTGACGCCACAAGATCTCGCCTCCCGATGTAGCTAACGAGTGGAGGGACCAGCTCCGCATCACCCGCCGTTTCTTTCTATTCCGATGCCAGCTAAGGAATCTCGAAGACCCCCGCTGGATTCCCTGGGGCAACGACAATCATGCCCGATTGCGGGTCAAGTAAAAAAATGCATTTTTGTTCAAGAATGAAATCTTATCGGAACTGTCCATATCCGGTTCATCCTTCGGAACCATATCACATCCCGGATCTGCGCTGAAATCGTTCCTATTTGATCGTGCGTGGCTCCTAGGAACCCCCAAACCCATGTCAACGATATCGACATCAAAGGCCTAATTTTTCCTTTCTCTAGGTCTAAGTTCGGTGTTTGAGGTAAGAAGTTTTGTAATCGGTTGACAGCCTCTCGGCTCAATAATTCTCAATAGAAAGGAATTCTTCCTAAGTAAGCAACCCCATCTTTCTTGCTTTAAATGGAGTTCTCCTATGCTTTAGGATGCAGGTGAAGCTTCAGGCTGTACTGTAGATAAGTCTTTTAATGGGTCTGATCATTCCATTTCTTAAGTTAAGAGTTTGAACTTATTATCATGGAGCGAGTCCTTCTCCTTCGTTTCTAAACTAGCAGAATCGTGGGACATCAAAACTAGGTC
This sequence comes from Heliosperma pusillum, assembly GCA_022085475.1. Classification (NCBI taxonomy): domain Eukaryota; kingdom Viridiplantae; phylum Streptophyta; class Magnoliopsida; order Caryophyllales; family Caryophyllaceae; genus Heliosperma; species Heliosperma pusillum. Next base: position 2,694 of record JAIUZE010025759.1, on the reverse strand, counting down.
TGAGTTCGAGAATCGGATGTGAGGGATGGAGCACCTTAATGAAGAATCCAATCATCTTGGACATACGGTTCAAGAGCTCTTGCTCTGCCTATCCTGCTACTTCTTATTCTGTGGGGTAAGGATAAAAGGTAACATCTCAGCCCAAGGCCAGCCTGCTCTGAAACCGTAATTCAGGATGTATTCTTGCTTCTTGTTATTCTTGTTACCTTAGAAAGAGACCTTTCTATCCATGATCAGCTAAAGCTGGAAGAGACTTGATCAAATCGAAGGTGAGTTTGCTGAGTTCGAACGGGATCAAGTTGGTCCTTGCGAACAGCAATGTTGCTCTAATCTGACCTAGCTGGCGAGAAAACAAGCTATATCTGACTTACTGCATTATACTTATCTCTTTAGCTAAAAACTGGAATTGGCTTCAATCGAGCCAGCTAATTCTCCTGGGGGGGCTTTCTTTTCTTAGACAGATATGGGATTAAGTTGAACTTGGACCCTTCCTGCCCCGCATCATCTTTTTAAAGATGGGGGGTCAAACCACTGCGCAATCAAGTGGACGAAGATCTTCACTGAGGTACGCCCATGAAGGAGCCGCGTATTCTCTGAAATAAAAGGATATCTTTTAAAGCGTCTCAAGCGGCTAGCTTGTTCGTTTGCTTCGCTCCGTCCCTCCAATGGAATTCTATCTCGTAAGTACTTATTATGTTAATGGTTCAAGGAAGGACATCATTCGTCCGGGTTGTAAGATGATAGGCTTCCTCATTCAAAGAGGAGATAAGGGTAACAAGGTTTTTCTTACTGGAAGGTGATTTAGGTGCTCAACGAGCCTGAAGTGATTAATCCGCTAGAGGTCCTGTCGAGCAGGAGTTTTTACTGTCAATGGGTCTTCCTCCACTAGCAATATTTTTCGGACAACTCTATTTATTCTGGTGTGGGTGGCAGGCAGCACAACCCACTTCTGTTTCTTCTTCATGCTAACTGATCAATTAAATCTGAATGCTTAGTAAAAGCAAGCGGCCCAGGAAGATCGGGCGATCACGAGCATCGACGTGTCAAAGTGAAAGCCCCTGGGATTATTGAACGTAAATATGTAGTTCTTCTCTGGCGGTACTCTTGCTCTTCCTGGGTCCTTATTTTCCGGCTAGGATGCGGATGAGGAATCAAACTCATGTCAAGGCAGTTGGTTTTGATCCCCTAGGTAAGATGCTAGCGGTATAACTTAGTTAAAAAGAGCTGCCGGTTATAGTTATATTAGGTAGGCTTCTATCCGACAGGGTTTGATGATCGGATAGGGGAAGCTTGTTTTAGTAGAATTGGGAATCGACAAAAGAAGAGCAAGCTTTCTCCTTTTCCCGGAGCCCGGACTGATCGAATTCGGTACAGTGGTCTCAGTCTTGGCAAGGCAAGGCATCAAGCAAGGAAGGCAGATCAAAAGTCACTGTATTGATAGTAGGCACTGGTTGGAATGGATTCTTATCAAGCAGCACTCCACCCCCCCCCCCCCCCCCCCCCCCCCCCCCCCCCCCCCCCCCCCCCCCCCTTCCCCCCCCCCCCCCCCCCCCCCCCCCCCCCCCCCCCCCCCCCCCCCCCCCCCCCCCCCCCCCCCCCCCCCCCCCCCCCCCCCCCCCCCCACCCCCCCCCCCCCTCCCCCCCCCCCCCCCCCCCCCCCCCCCCCCCCCCCCCCCCCCCCCCCCCCCCCCCCCCCCCCCCCCCCCTCTTAGCCCCCCCCCCGTGTCTTACCCTCAAGTTCGCACTGTACGCGCCTATACTTTCCGCATACCGCCACTCCCCGCGTCCACACACACAACGTGTCGCCCTCCCCCACTCTCGTTTCTTCTCGGTTTCACCCCTCGCAGCAGATTCTCCTCCAGCTCACCGCCAGAGGATATGTTCACGCCGTTACAGCTGCGTTTGCCCTCACATGAAAATGTTATCCTATTGTTAAGGTTTCGCGACCCACCTTTCATGTTGATTCAGTGACCCTCGCGATGTTATCCTGTTTACATTTACACTCGAACCCCTAGCTCGCACCCCGGGCTGGGAGCATCCGAAATCGGAGTTACTCCCATGCTGTAGGTTCAGTTGTTATTTATGCGGTTCCCCTTCGGCAGGTTGTCTGCCATGATACCAACTTGCACCCCCCCGGTACAATGGACGAGCTGCGCCCCGCCGATCAAACACACCCAGTATTACCACGCCGGACCCTTATAATTCGGTCGTTAGGATTGTATATTATTTATACACTCTTTTTGATTTCACGTTATTCTATACGGGAGATATGTCTCCCGTCGTGATATTCTTTGATAATATTTATTTCGTTTTGTAATCAGAACCTTTTATTTTAGACACCCTTTGTTATGTATTTATTACTTTTATGGATTAAATAATGTGTTTTCTTCCGCAATTGAGGGTTTCACAGTTGGTATCAGAGCTTAGTTTGCTCCCGACGCACGTTGTGTACCCTTGCATAAATAACTTGACCTTAATAAAATAATAAACCGTGAGATAGAAGGGTAAGATGGGTAGATTAGGATTTATGTTGTAGTCTCTTTGTTCTTGCTAAATGATAAGTACTAATCTGTGTTTTTATTTTGCAAGATGCCTACGAGAATTGACAACACGATCTTAGCAGCTCTTACTGTTATTATTCAGAACCAGCAAAATCAGCAAAATCAGCAAGCAAATCATATTCCTAATCCTATT
>JAIUZE010025757.1:0-15080 GCA_022085475.1 Heliosperma pusillum | reverse complement strand
GTTCTATTTTTACGTTCAACTACTCCATTTCATTGAGGTAAGTAAGGTGGACTGGTCTCATGAATTAATCCATTTTTCTCAAAAATATCTACTAGATAGTTAGAACCATATTCACCACCTCGATCAAACCTGACTCTTTTAATCTTTCTATCAAGTTGATTTTCTACCTCAGCTTTAAACTTCATAAACATGTCCTCGGCTTCACTTTTATGTCTATGTAAATACACTTTAGTATATCTAGAACAATTGTCTATGAAGGTGACATAATAATGTTTACCTCCTCTGCTCATAGTACTTTTAAAATCAGCTAAGTCAGTGAGAATTAATTCAAGAAGATTTGTATGTCTAGTTTTAATATGTTTACTGGGTTTTTTTTAGTGAATTTAGCCTCAACACAACTAGCACATTTTTCAAAAAATTCTGTAGATAGCGATGAAATAAGCGATAAAGATCTAAGTTTTTTAATCGAATCAACATTCACATGACCTAATCTACCATGTCAAACATCAATGACTCAGCGATATAAGCAGAAGTAGAAGCATTATTACTAATGATAGAAGAATCAACATTTAAAACAAATAAACCCCCACAGAGATAACCCTTGCCCACAAAATCCCTATTGCGCGACCTTACAACCTTGTGTGCCTCAAAAACAAGTTTCACACCATTTTTGTTTAATAAGGCACCAGACACGAGGTTTCGACGCAATGTAGGAACATACAAAACATTATTAAGAGCAAAAGTTTTCCCCGAGGTCAGTTTGAGAAAGATCTTGCCTTTGCATGTGATCACAGTAGAAGATGAGTTACCCATGTAGACACATTCACCATCAGCCACATCTTCGAACTCAATAAACAGCTTCTTGTTAGCACAAAGATGCATTAAAGCCCCTCTATCCAGAATCCAATCACTAGCATTTGCAACCAAATTTGCCTCAACCACCACAGCAGCAATAATGTCATCTTTCTCAGCAACACTAGCTTCAGCAACTTTTGAGGACACTAGTAAGCTTTGTGACTCGGTTTTCCACAGACATAGTACACTAGATTCTGATTTGGCTTATGGATCTTACCAGTAGGTTTGGTGAATTTTCCTTGACCTGATTTCTTAGCATTCTGACTCTTAACCTCATCCTGAACAACTTTACCCTTTTCCTTACCCTTGAACTTATCTCCATTTGAAGACCCACCAGTTTCAACGAGATTAGCCTTAGTAGTAGTAAGAGACATCTGGAGAGATTTGTCTTTGAGACGGTTAGCTTCCTCGGTCCTCATGTGACCTATTAGTTCTTGTAGGAACAAATCTTTTTTCTTGTGTTTCAGATGGTTTCTATACTCATTAGCTAAAAAGATCTCATCTAATTTCATACCCTCATTAACAACGTCAGCACACAAGTTCTCATAAACATGAACTTGCTCCATAATAGGTTTGTCATCTACCATTTAAAACCCAAGCCACTGCCCGACAATATACTTCTTTTTACTCGCATCATCAGCCCCATATTTTTTCTCTAAGGACTCCCAAATGGTTTTAGCAGATTTATGGACCATAGATAAGTAAAAAAGAGTATCAGACAAATGATTAAGGAGATGACATCTAGCAGTTTTATTATCCTTATCATGTTTCTTAATAGTCTGCTCATTTGACCTAATAACAACAGAAGACACGGGAGGGTAGCCTCTACAACATTAAAGGTTATGGCCACAGGAGGATCATTAAACAGAACATAATCAATTTCAAGTTGTTCGAAAAACATAAGCAATTTCTGAGACCACCTCTTATAATTCTGACCATCTAAAGGTTCCAGTTTAGACAAGTCTAGGATCGTCTTACTCGAAATTACAGCCATTGTCACGACAAAAATATATAGTTTTCAAATTGATGGTAAAATAAAGACGCAGCAATGAAGAGTAAGATAAAACTCATCGAAACAGGAAGAGAAAGGCAGTGACGTGGTAATGTAGCCACTGACTTGAAAACTATATCGGAACAACTGCGGTGGTAATCGTTGCACGTCGGTAGTTCCCCAAGGTTGACACCGCGACCCCCGTACACAACCACTCGTGTAAATAAGCCTTGGAACAAACAGAAACAGTACCCAAAAATTAAAAGTAGCAGAGAAGAAGATGAGAGAGTTTGAGAGAGAGCATTGTGAATTGGTTTGTGTTGTATGTTTCTAAACTGGAGGGCTGTCTCTTTTTAACAAAATTAGAACAGCAAAAGGAGTCAAAACCGCTCCACTTAATCACAGTCAAAGGCGTGATTAATGGAGTTAATTAGCCTCCTTAATTTCAGCCAGTAACAATCATATTTGACTGACTGTTACAAACAATACAAATTCAAACCAGATACATTGAATGTCGACAGAGCCTAAAACACATACAAGCCCAAAAGTTAAAAGTGGGCCAAGGCCCGCACCACAGGGGCTCAACATAGACCTGGGCCGGGCCGGCGCACGCGTGTGTGTTTGGACCCAAATCCACCAGCCCAAAACTCCTCCACTTAATCCCAGTCAAAGGCGTGATTAATAGAGTTGATTAGCCTCCTTAATATCAGCCAGTAACAGTCATATTTGACTTACTGTTACAAACAATAAAAATTCAAACCAAATACACTGAATGTGGACATAGCACAAAACACATACAAGCCCCAAAGGTAAAAGTGGGCCAAGGCCTGCACCACAGGTGCTCAACATAGACCCGGGCCGGGCCGGCGCACGCGTGTGTGTTTGGACCCTAATCCACAAGCCCAAAACCGCTCCACTTAATCACAGTCAAAGGCGTGATTAATGGAGTTAATTAGCCTAAGCCCAAAAATTAAAAGTGGGCCAAGGCCTGCACCACATGTGCTCAACTTAGACCCAGGCCGGGCCGGCGCACGCATGTGTGTTAGAACCCAAATTCACAAGCCCAATATTCTCAGTAAAATCCTCTTTGTTCAGTGAACACTATAATAATAACTAGCATTATAAACTAGTGAGGTAAGAGCAAACCCACCGATGTAGGATATAAAACAAACTTTCAACAAGAGTTGTCTTTGGCTTTTAGAAAGCCATCACTGCCAACTATTTGTAGGTGAAATTATCAAATGCAACTTGCTAAAAGCTAATAGCAAATATACGGAGTATATAAGGATGAAGCACAAAAATAAATCAAGACGATCAACGACATCAAACAAGAAAACAAAAGATTGTAATTTGTTGACATTTTCTGTGTCTATATTTAGCCATATCGAAAACATGAATATACTTAAAATGTTTTTTAACCACACATAAATAAGGCTTGTTTTTTGGACTTAATTTCAGCTCTTATAAGTTCAGTTCAGTTTAGTTCAGCTCCCATAAGTTCAGTTCAGTTCAGTTCAGCTCTGTTGCATTGTGGTTATTGATGATGACAAGTCCTCAGCTATTAACGCGTGTGATTGCATTGTGTATATTTAGGACTGTTTGCAGGATACAAGAATGACGTCAAAGAATTGAAGATTTGAGAGCCGACGTTCAGTTTTGTGTCTAATAGTGTAAGGATGATTGACCTTGAGCATAAGTCGTTAGAGTTGATTTAAACAGTTGCACAAACTGTTTAAATCAAGTCTAATTCTTGATATTTAAAATCGCTGAGTTCTTTGTTTCTCAAAGTATTTTGAGTAAATTTCTAAACGTTTTTTTCTGAAATGGTTTTACGTTCAAACATATTTTTGACATATTCCTTCTGTTCAAAAGAAGTATGAAAAAGATTGTTTATTTGGAAAAGTTATCTTTTGATTTTAGGAAAGATATTGTAGAGATATTTTATTTCTAAAATATAGTTTCCTTGGTTTGTCAAACTCTAAAAAGATATCACTCTTATTTAAGTAAAATCACTCCTTCAGAAAATATATCTTTGAGCAGCCAACAATCTCACGTTTGATTAAACAAGTTTTGAGCTTTTATTATTCTTGGAAAATTCTGTGAAAAAACTTGTTAATTTTTCTTGGTTTAAACTATCAAGGTGCTCTTAGTCAACTCATCTCTTAGGTTGTATTGTTCTCCATTGTTCTATCTTGTGAACCTTATAAGGAGACAAAAAGTTGTAATTTTCTATTTGTGTGAGAGAGAGATTTGGGGTACGGGTTTGTACTCGAGTCGCACGATCGGGTTGATCGTGGGGATTTTCTTTGTAATCGGGATTGATTTATAAAGAAAATATTAATAAGAGAGATAGTGGACGTAGACCTTTAGATAGTAGGTCGAACCACTTAAAAATCGCTGTGTTATTATTTTTCGTTTGATCGTTATTTCATTTTCTCGTATTTCATGTAGTCTCATTTCAATCTGAAACAGTACTGCACAATATTCATTGTTTAAAACAGTTTGCTGAACTGTTTAATTCGCCTGTGTACTGGTTTAGAATCGAAAGTTTTAAAGAAGGATACTTAATTCACCCCCTCCCCTCTTAAGTGTTGGATCCATAAACTCAACAATTGGTATCAGAGCCTCGTGCTCTTGATTGCTTTACCGCAAAGAGTTTGATCCTTTGAGTTTATTCTTTTGTCTATCTCGCTTAAATGAATTCCAGATTTGTCAAATGTCCTGTCTTTGATGGCACGGACTATGGTTGGTGGAAAAATAGAATGATGCATTTCATTCAAGGAACTGATTATGAATGTTGGGCAATTATTGAAAGTGGCCCTCTTGTTATTACGACCACCGATAAAAATGGTGTTGAAAGTCCCAAAGCAAGAGCGGCCTACACTGCCGATGACTATAAGAAGGCAGAAAAGACTTCTCGAGCAATATCCCTTCTACAATCCGGTCTGATAAATGAAGAGGTTGGCCGTATTGCTGGTTGTAAGACGGCTAAGCAAATTTGGGATACTCTCGAGTTAGCCCACGAGGGAACACTCCAAGTGAAGAAACTTCGTATTGATCTTCTAATGCAAAAATACGAGGCCTTCAAAATGCAAAACGATGAATCAATTAAAAGCATGTCTTCCCGATTTTCAAGCATAACTAATGAACTTTCAAATCTTGGTCGCTCTTTTCAAACTGAGGACATTGTCCGTAAAATTTTAAGAAGCTTAACCAAGAGATGGCTAGCTAAGGTCACTGCTATTGAAGAAGGCAGGGATTTGACCACTCTTACCTATGAAGCCCTAATGGGATCTCTTATGGCACACGAAATTGCTCTTGATGATGCCGAAGAGAAACCCAAGGCTAAGGGGTTAGCTCTGAATGCCTTCTCAAGTGATAATGAAAGTGATCCTTAGCAGCCACTGATTGGTATGTCGTTGTGTATCTCTGTTAACTCGATTGATTGGTTCCAGTCTTCGGTTGTCCAGTTCTTTTATCTGATTGACGTGGTTAACAGGGTCAAGATACGCTGAGCAACGGAACGGGATCATATATATGGCTTTTAACAATAAGGTACCTTACTTTGAATTTTGCCTTTTCTTGACTTGTAGTTTCCAAATAAGTTGTCTTAAATATTAGCCAATGCTTGATCAATATTTAGAATGAGTCAGCGTATCTTTTGTGTAGAAAAATATTTGAAATGATAATGTGGTACGACATAGGACATCTATATGCTCTTGTCGCTTCTCCTGTGTGTGCTTTACTTTTCTGTCCTTCATTGTATTATCCCCGGTGAGATGATATACAATAGGTTTTAAAACTTTTTTTCCCTCATTTTACTTGCCAATGATCTCACCTGTTCCTCATCATTCTCATCTTCATCATCTCGTTCTATGTCTAGAATGGGATGTTTTAAATGTGGAGATCGTGATCATCAGATCCGAAACTGTCCCAAATGGGAAGAAGTAAAATCTCGAGATAAACGTGAGAAATCTAAGCAGGAGTACAAACGTGCTATGATTGCTGCTGTGTGGGGTGAGTCCGAATCAGAGGACGATGAACCACCTAAGGAAGAAAAGGAAGAAAAATTATATCTTCGCTCCACATATAAACCAGTGCTACAAAAGAAGGTACACAAAGATGATCTTAGATGTCTCATGGCCCATACAGATAATTCCGACAGTGAATCTGACGATGAGGTAGGTCTCTCTAAACTTAAGATTCGTGTTAGATCTCTGTCTAAAGAAAAAATAATTAGGTTACTTGATGAGACCCTAGACACTTGTTATGATAAAAATAGACGTCTGGAAGAAATGCAATCTGAAATTGAAAGTATAGCGGAGGAAAACATAAAACTGAAACGTGATCTGAAACATATAGAAAAACAAACAGTTGATCAGACTGTTTATTCTAAACTTACAAATGAGAACGAGGTACTTGTCAATAAGATGCAAGCTTTAACTGATGAATTGGATAAAATAAAAGATATGCATGCTAAATGAATGACTACCTATTCTGATGTCAGTGCTAAATTTGATAGACTTAATATTGACTATAAGAATCTTCTTGACAAGAACAAGAGACTTCTTAGTAAAATTGATAACCTTGAAATCGACCTAAATAACGCTAGGAATGTCACCGCTAAATGGGAAGGAAGTAATACCGTTCTTGACTTCCTAGTAAATCAATCTAGTAATACTAAGAAGTTAGGATTAGAGTACGAATCTTGTTCTAACCTCAAGCAATGCGATCCTCAATATCGTACGGTTTGGGTTCCTGAACAGAAAGTAAACAGACCTCCCAACTGTTTAATTCAGAATGCTTCCAGCAAAGTCCGTCTCAAAAAAACTGAACTCCTAGAACGTGACTTTCGCAAGCGTAAATATGTTGGCCTACCTGAGTATACTTTATGCAAATTTTGTGGAAATACAGGTCATGTATTTAATGCTTGTAAGAAACGATTAGGACATTTGAATAATAACATAAAGATCGTTAAGAAAATATGGATTAGGAAGGATGTCCTAGATCTTGTTCGTGATAAGAAGGGACCCAAACTTGTTTGGGTTCCTAAATCATCTAACTAATCTACATTCAGGGTCGTATGAGAGGAGGTAGCCGTTGGTATCTAGATAGCGGATGTTCACGACACATGACAGGTAATCAGAACCAATTTCTCTCATTATCGGCCTACAATGGTGGAAATGTGATTTTTGGAGACAACAAAAAAGGTGAGGTTGTTGGCATTGGCAAGGTCGGTAAGTCTTTCACATTTCATTGATGATGTGCTGCTTGTAAATGGTCTCAAACACAATTTGATTAGTATTTCCCAATTATGTGACAAAGGAAATAAAGTTGAATTTCATGCAAACTTTTGTTATGTAATCAAGGAAAGTACTAATGAAATTGTTCTTGAAGGTAAGCGAGTTAATAATATTTATGTTTTCAATTTGGGAAAAGTTCCTAAAGAAACAATCAATTGTTTGTCTGCGATGCAAAACGATCCCAATTTATGGCATAAAAGATTTGGACATGTTGGTTTTTCGTCTTTGAACAAACTTAACAAACTTGATTTAGTGGAAGGGTTGCCCTCAATAAGGTTTGAAAACGAAGGAATTTGTGACGTTTGTGCAAGATGTAAACATGTCCGAACCTCTTTTAAATCAAAAAGGTTCGTTAGCACCACTAAGCCTCTAGAACTCATTCACATGGACTTGTGCGGTCCAATGAGGATTAGAAGCCGAGGTGGGAGTCTTTATGTGTGTGTTCTAGTGGATGATTATGCCCGGTTTGTTTGGACTATATTTCTTCATGCCAAAAGTGAAACTTTTGAATAATTTCATTGTTTAATAAAGAGGCTTCAAAACAAACTTGGTCACAATTTAATCTCCATCAGAACCGACCACGGTAGAGAATTTGAAAATGATTCATTTGTATCATTTTGCAGGGAACATGGCATTGATCACAACTTCTCGGCCCGTAGGACTCCGCAACAAAACGGAGTAGTGGAAAGAATGAACAGAACATTAGAAGACATGTCGAGAACTATGCTTCTTTGTAGTGGAGTGCCTCGAAGTTTTTGGGCAGAAGCCGTGAACACAGCTTGTTATATTCACAACCGTGCTTCAATTAGAACTATTCTTAAGAAAACGCCTTATGAACTTCTTTATGGGCGAAAGCCAAATATTTCACATTTCCGCTGCTTTGGATCAAAATGTTTTGTTCACAATAACGGCAAAAATAATCTAGGAAAATTTGATCCAAGAAGCGATGAGGCGGTTTTCATAGGATATTCAAAAGAAAGCAAAGCTTATAAAGTCTATAACAAGAGAACAATGTGTTTCGAAGAAAGTGTGCATATAATCTTTGATGAATCTAATGTTTTAAATGCTGAATTACAGGATGATGATGACTTTGAAATTGGGTTCATAAATGATGTTCCTCCTAAATTAGAAGAAGGTCCTTCGTCGTTGGAAGGCACAAATTCTGAAGATCCCACAGATTCAGAAGGAATTAAACAGAACAACGGTCTATTGAATCAGGAGACAAACTCAAGTTCTGTCACACTTGAACAGTCGGAGGCTCTGGTTATTCCTGATACAAATCGAGCATCCAGCAGCTCTGCTGGATCTGAAAGAGTAATTGAGGAGTCTGAGCGGAATCTAACAGTCTCCAGTACTGTTAAATCTACACCTTTGCCAATTGACCTTGTCCTTCGACCATGGAAGCATCAAAGCTCTCATCCAATCGATAACATCTTGACCGACATAAATCAGGGAGTTAAAACCAGATCATCACTAAGAAATTTTTGTGCTCACTATTCATTTTTGTCTGAATTAGAACCAACTAATGTTAAAGATGCTTTAAATGATCCTGATTGGGTGTTGGCTATGCAGGAAGAATTGAACCAGTTCGAAAGAAGTAAAGTATGGCACTTGGAACCGCGTCCAAAAGACCGTTCTGTCATAGGAACAAAATGGGTATTCCGAAACAAATTAGACGACACAGGTGTGATTGTTCGAAACAAGGCTAGACTCGTGGCGCAAGGTTACAATCAACAAGAAGGCATAGACTATGATGAAACCTTTGCTCCCGTGGCTAGACTTGAAGTCATTCGTCTTCTTATCGCTTTTGCTGCACATATGGGTATCAAACTCTTTCAAATGGACGTTAAGACTGCGTTTCTTAATGGCTATTTGCAAGAGGAAGTATATGTTGAACAACTTCCTGGTTTTCTTGATAGTACTTATCCTTCTTATGTTTTTAAGCTTGATAAGGCACTTTATGGTCTAAAACAAGCTCCACGGGCTTGGTATGAAAGACTATCAAAGTTCCTTCTTGAAAATGGATTTCAAAGAGGCTCAATAGATAAAACGTTATTTTTGAAATCTGAAAAGGATAATTTACTAGTTGTTCAAATTTATGTAGATGACATTATTTTTGAAGCAACTAATGACTTGTTATTGTTGGAGTAGGTGTCCTCCACAATAGTGCGCCACATAATAAATCTTATTAAGGAATATAATTGAGATATTTATTGACTATATATATGATTAGTCAGTTGATTAACGTAAATCAATAACGGTTGGCTGACTAGAGTTCGACGTTATTGTCGTTTGACGGCGGTGATCAACTGATCCCTTTCGGTCACACCTAAAGGATGAAATCCAAATAGTAACTAATTATTTGTATACGATACAGTTAATTAGTACATTACATATATTCGATATGTACGAGAGTTAATTGTTAGAAATTGAGTTAAGAACTCAAATTCGATTAAGTTTAATTTTCAATTATGCGATAATTGACTAATAAATTTATATCTTATTTTAATACGATTAAATAAGATTTAACTTAGTAATTAATCATTAAATTACTAAATTAGTTGAGGTTTTGAGATAGAGGTAATTAGTTAATTATATTTACAAGGAGTTGTAAAATAAATTAACTAAGCATTATGGGACCCATTATATATTGATATAATGGTAAAATATTACTTAAAATGTTAAGTACATATTATTCATTTAATTGTGTCATATAATTGTTATATGATCAAATTAACACTTAATTATACAAGATAATTAAGCATATGATTAATAAGTATTTGTGGGACAAATATCAAAAATCAAAATGGATCAAAACAAGGCTCACATGGCCGGTCATTTTGAAGTGGATGGTGATGATGGTTGCTCTTATTCATACTCACAAGCAACATGTGCTTATGACATGAATAATAAACCTAAAATCATTTTATTCACTACAACACATTACCACTTTGCATGGCAATAAAATAAGAAGAAAAATCACTCTTTTGTGATGATGATAGCCGGCCCTCTTGGCTATAAATTGAGCAATTGTTGTTCAATTTATTCACTAGTTCATTCTTACTTATTTTCATACATCTCTCAAAAACTCTTCTTGTCTCTAATACTCTCAAATACTAATATTTCTTAAGTATTACTAGTGTAGTAATATAGTCCAATATTAGTAGTATAATATCTATCTTATTATCTAGTTAATAATAAGAGTAGATTATTTGGGTTCATCTTGGTGCAACTTAGAGGAGATCTTCTAGTTTGGAGATTACTTGTGTTCATCCATATTTATAGCTCAAGAACAACAAGAAGGAGTTCTTGTTGTGCCCATATATTTTCCATATCAATGTGAGGAAATTTCTTCTTTTATATAAATGTCTTTATATTTGCATGCATGTTACATAGATCATTAAACATTAAATTAACAAGTAATTTAGTAACTAATTAGAGGAGTCTAATTAAGGTCTATGGACTTTCATGTTATGTGCCTACTTTTCAGATCTTATGAAGTCCCAGTTTGAAATGAGTATGATGGGTGAGTTAGGATTTTTTCTAGGACTTCAAATCAAGCAAACGAAGCATGGGATAATGATTCATCAACGCAAGTATATCAAGGAGATGCTAAAGAAATTTGGAATGACCACTGCAAATCCTTTCTCTACATCCATGTCGTCAACATTAAAACTTGACAAAGATGAGAAAGGTAAGAGTGTTGATGAAAAGGTATATCGAGGTATGATAGGATCGCTTCTTTATCTTACCGCCAGTCGTCCATATATTCTTTTCAGCGTGTGCTTATGTGCTAGGTTTCAATCAAATCCCAAAGAATCGCATTTAATCGTTGTTAAGCGTATTCTTCGTTATTTGATTGGAACTCAAGACTTATACTTATGGTATCCTATGGATTGCAATTTCACTCTCACGGGGTATTCAGATGCAGATTTTGCAGGCTGTTCGGTAGACAGAAAAAGTACCTCGGGTATAGCTACCTTCGTAGGACCGTGTCTTATTTCTTGGGATTCCAAGAAGCAAAATAAGGTCGCCTTATCTACTGCTCAAAGTGAGTATATTGCAGCTGCACACTGTTGTTCCAAACTGCTTTGGGTAAGACAACAACTACGGGACTACGGTATGATTATTAATTGTGTGCCTATTTTATGTGACAATACTAGTGCAATTAATATTTCAGAAAATCACGTACATCATTCTAGGACAAAACACATTGAAATCCGTCATCACTTTCTTCGTGACAATGTTGAAAAAGGGAATATTTGCTTGAAATTTTGTAAAACCGAAGATCAGTTATCCGATATTTTTACCAAGCCACTTGGTAGGGAACAATTTGAGAAAATCCGATTAGAATTGGGTCTATTAAATAGTAGCTCGTGATCTTATGTGTCCTTAAAACAATAACCTCAATGATTGACTAAATTGTAGTAGCTGCTAAATTGTGTTGGTAAGTTTTCTATATGTTTTACTCTTTGCAATAGCTTGCTTATTCTAGTCATAACCCATAGACTAGTAATAAATTGATTATTCTATTAAGTTGTGGTATAAAGTCGTGTCTTTGAATTGTGAGATAACTCCTCCACTTTTTATCCCACCGTCCCCATTATATTAAACCCTCAACCGTCCCTTTCTTTTCGTCACTCCGAAAACAACCCGTCCCCCACCCAAACCTCGAGCTCCACCCAAAACCACCACAAAAAAGACCACACCCAAACCCACCGAAACAACACCACCTCCAAAAACCACCTCCCCAGCCACCACAATTACAACTCCAAAAGACACCACCACCAACGTTGTCTCTACAATCGAAACCGCCATCAATACAACCAATAACTCACCTCAACCACCGATCTCCTCCTCTTCAAAGAAGAACCCAACTCCTCCACCTAAAACCACCGTGTTGCCATCCGCTGTCTCCACCAGATCTAAAACCTTGCATGAAACCTCCACGCCTCCGCCGGTACAATCAACCGAAACGCCAACCGATGAGCCGCCGGCTTCTACGGCATCTAGAAAGGGAAAAGGGGTTTTGCTTTCTAAGCGCGCCCACGACGGTGATGATGTCACCTCGGCTGCTTCTGATGACACCTGGGACGACCAACTCAACACTAGCCTCAATATTCTGTCTTCTATGGGCAAGAAAAAGGTAACCCGAAAGACTCTAAAGCGAAAACGGGCTTCGTCTTCTATTGCTACCGAATCTGATGCGGTCCCTACTGAGGCCCCGACTCTCTCCGCTCTTGATCGGAACCGAGCTCTTAAATTCCTTGAGTCTCTTGGGTTGCCAGATTTTGAATGTGAGGTATGTACTCAACTTCTTGATTATCCAATTTTGTCGGGTCGATATTACCCGGTTTCTTGGATGAAGAGTAAGCCGG
Source organism: Heliosperma pusillum (assembly GCA_022085475.1). Taxonomy (NCBI): domain Eukaryota; kingdom Viridiplantae; phylum Streptophyta; class Magnoliopsida; order Caryophyllales; family Caryophyllaceae; genus Heliosperma; species Heliosperma pusillum. The sequence continues at coordinate 2,553 of JAIUZE010025757.1, read as the reverse complement.
CGTATGAATTCTTTCATGCATTACTCGACATTCAACACTGGGGTTAGTTCCTTTCCACGTCATCTCCCGTATTTGTTCCTGAAGTTATTCAATTTTATCAATCTGTCTCTGTGAATGATGCTGGTGATTTGTTGACGGCCCGCATAAATGGTCAGTCCCTGATTCTACGTACCTCCAACTTTGCTGAAATTTTTAAGATACCAAATACGGGTTTTGGTGGGTATGTCAAAAATACTTGGCCAACTCTTAGGGTGGCCACTCAATTGGAAATTCTGCAATATTTTGATCCGTCCGCAGCCACTCGGACTAAGATTCATCCCCGAAATTTGACGGCTCCACAAAAGTTTCTGTTTAATTTTGTCCGTCGTACCGTCACACCTCGTAGGGAAATCAGGGGAAACTGTTTGGTGTCGGGCTTGCTTGTCATGTATCAAATGCTTGCATGTGAACAGATTAATCTGCCCTCCATTGTATTTGGGTATATCCGGCCTACTGCTACCTTAATCCGCAAGCCGGACTCCGAGGCCATTTCTTTGCCATATGGGGCTTGGTTATCTCACATCTTTCAAATACGGGGGCTTCTTACATCTGAGAGTTTTGGGGTCACTTATCGTCATGATGAGATGACCGATGGGCTGTTGAGTCAGATGCGCTTATCTGTCATGGGCGATCAGTTGGTATTGCTCAGTGGCTCTTCTGAGTCTGTTATTCCTGGGGCATCGAGTAAGGAAATTTCTGAACTTCGGTCTGCTGTTGATGCTTATACGGTTGCTGTGGGTGAGTGCTCGGACAAGATTGATCGGGGGTTGCGTGATATTCGAGCTCAGATGGATGCCGACATGGTTACCGTTCATGCTAAGCTTGATCACATTCTTTCTCGCCTACCCATCTAAGCCTTCCCCTTCTATCCTGCCACCTTTTTATTTGCTCACTTTGCTTAGATAGGGTTTTATCGTACTCTCTTTCGACTAGTCTGTATTTATTACAATGATGTTTATTTGACTGTGTCCGGCAGCTCTTGCTTGGTTTATCACCTATGGTGGATGCACTAACCCCTTTTTGGAGCTTTTCTTCTTTTGATGATGTCAAGAGGGAGAAAAATTAATGGACGTATAATACTAGTAGCTACCTATTTTTAGATTTTATCATCTGTGATGGATTTTTTTTGCGTTCCTATATCAAATGGTTATATTTGTACTGATCTAAAAATCATGAAATGTTTCCCATTTTCGATTCTTTCGATTTTCTTCTGTCATTGTATTGATGTTCTTGTTTTGAGGGGGAATATTTGTCAATATGGACTTGCCATCATCAAAGGGGGAATTTGTTGCATTGTGGTTATTGATGATGACAAGTCCTCAGCTATTAACGCGTGTGATTGCATTGTGTATGTTTAGGACTGTTTGCAGGATACAAGAATGACGTCAAAGAATTGAAGATTTGAGAGCCGACGTTCAGTTTTGTGTCTAATGGTGTAATGATGATTGACCTTGAGCATAAGTCGTTAGAGTTGATTTAAACAGTTGCACAAACTGTTTAAATCAAGTCTAACTCTCGATATTTAAAATCGCTGAGTTCTTTGTTTCTCAAAGTATTTTGAGTATTTCTAAAAGTTTTTTTCTGAAATGGTTTTACGTATAAACATATTTTTGACATATTCCTTCTGTTCAAAAGAAGTATGAAAAAGATTGTTTATTTGGAAAAATTATCTTTTTGATTTTAGGAAAGATATTGTAGAGATATTTTATTTCTAAAATATAGTTTCCTTGGTTTGTCAAACTCTAAAAAGATATCACTCTTATTTAAGTAAAATCACTCCTTCAGAAAATATATCTTTGAGCAGCCAACAATCTCACGTTTGATTAAACAAGTTTTGAGCTTTTATTTTTCTTGGAAAATTCTTTGAAAAAACTTGTTAATTTTTCTTGGTTTAAACTATCAAGGTGCTCTTAGTCAACTCATCTCTTAGGTTGTATTGTTCTCCATTGTTCTATCTTGTGAACCTTATAAGGAGACAAAGAGTTGTAATTTTCTATTTGTGTGAGAGAGAGATTTGGGGTACGGGTTTGTACTCGAGTCGCACGATCGGGTTGATCGTGGTGGTTTTCTTTGTAATCGGGATTGATTTTTAAAGAAAATATTAATAAGAGAGATAGTGGACGTAGACCTTTAGAGAGTAGGTCGAACCACTTAAAAATCGCTGTGTTATTATTTTTCGTTTGATCATTATTTCATTTTCTCGTATTTCATTTAGTCTCATTTCAATCTGAAACAGTACTGCACAATATTCATTGTTTTAAACAGTTTGCTGAACTGTTTAATTCGCATGTGTACTGGTTTAGAATCGAAAGTTTTAAATAAGGATACTTAATTTACCCCCTCCCCCTCTTAAGTATTGGATCCATAAACTCAACAAGCTCTATTAAGTTCAGTTCAGTTCAGGTCCATTAAGTTCAGTTCAGTTTAATTCAGCTCAGCTCTAATAAGTTCAGTTCAGCTCTAATAAGGCTATGTTCTTTTGGACTGAAATCGTCTGAACTGAACTGAACTAAA
>JAIUZE010025755.1:0-38858 GCA_022085475.1 Heliosperma pusillum | reverse complement strand
GAAGGTTCCATTACTTGTCCTATTCTTGAGAAATTCTTTCTCTAAGAACGTCGCACTAGCCGCAACAAAAACTCGATGTTCGGTAGGCGAGTAAAAGTAATGACCAAACATCCCTTTTGGATAACCAATAAAGTATGTCTTGACCGATCGTGGGCCGAGCTTATCGTTAGGTCTCCACTTGCACATAAGCCTCGCAGCCCCAAACACTGGAATGAAGGACAAGTATGGACCGTTTCCCCTTCCATAATTCATATGGAGTCTTTTCTACAGCTTTAGACGGACTTCGGTTAAGTATTAGAGCAGCTGACAAAGAGCATAACCCCACAATGAGTCAGGTACAACCGTGTAACTCATCATGGATCGAACCATATCAAGTAATGTTCGATTTCTCCGTTCGGACACACCATTCAATTGTGGTGTTCCAGGTGGAGTTAACTGTAGTACTACACCACCGTCTTTGAGGTGTTGATCAAACTCATTCGAAAGATATTCGCCACCACGATCTGAACGTAGTGCTTTAATCTTTCTATCCAGTTGGTTTTCAACCTTATTCTGGAATTCCTTGAACTTGTCAAAGGACTCACTTTTATGCTTCATTAAGTAGACATATCCATATCTACTCAAATCGTCCGTGAAAGTGATCAAATATCTATAGCCATCTCTAGCGTTGATTGACATAGGTCCACACACATCAGTATGTATGAGTCCTAATAGGTCAGCAGCGCGCATTCCAACACCTTTGAAGGAAATTCGAGTCATTTTGCCTATGAGCCTGATTCACACTTGCCAAAGATTCATGTCAAATGCTGAGATAGTCCCCATTGGGGTCAATGAGCTTCTTCACGCGTTTTTCATTTTATGTGTCCCATACGCAGCCATAATTGTTTGATCTTTGTCACAACCTTGCTTTCTTACTACTCATAAGCTTAATATCTGTGGTTTGATCTAAAACCTAAATCCCATTCATGGAAACTGCTTTACCATAAATCATTTCCTATTTAAAGGAGAAATACAGCTATTATCCGTTATTACAAACGAAAAACCGTCCTTATCAAGTGGAAACAGAAATAATGTTTTTAGATAACCTATTACATAGTAACAGTATTCAAAATAACCAAATCCACTGGGAGTTGATACATTTGTTCCAACTGAAACGATCAATCTACTCGTTCTATTCCCCCTACGTCAGGTCCACATCAACCCTTTGCGAGAGTGTGATGTTTCTTAGGCTCGGCAAATGATTGCACAGATGAGAACCACAACCAGTATCTAATACTCAAGTTCCGAAACTTGCATGGTTAATCTCAATCATATGAATAAAAGAAGAAGACATACCAACAGGAGAGACGCGGCCTGCTTTTATGTCCTCACGGTACACGGGGCAGTTCCTCCTCCAATGCCCAAGCTTGTGGCAATTGTGGCACTCCACGTTACCTTCATCGCTCTTTGTCTTGCCTTGTGAGCTACCGCTAGTCTCACCAGGCCCACTCTTGCCTTGCCCTGGCTTTTTGAATTTCGGCTTCCCTACAGTTAGGTTAGCCTTAGCCTTGGCCTTACCTTTGCCCTTGTTTGCTATCATGAGAACGTCCTGTTTCAGACTCCCACTCAATTTCAGATCACTCTCTGTCTGTACGAGGAGTGAGTGGAGCTGATGAAGACTCTTCTTCATATCATTCATATAGTAATTTGCCCTGAAAAGAGCAAAACCATCATGAAGTGAATGAAGAACGCGGTCTATGACGATCTTCTCATCGATTTTGCAACCAAGTGCCTCCAGTTTCTCGACATTCTCAATCATGTCAAGAATGTGTGGGCTAACTGCTTGGCCCTTCTTGAGTTTCGCCTCAAAGAAGCGACAGGTATGCCATGCGCTAACGATCCTCTGAGCTTCGAGAACTCGTTAGAGAGCGTGGTGAAAATCTTATTCGCACCATGGGCAATGAATCGGCTTTGCAAATTTGATTCCATTGAAAAGATGAGTACGTTCTTTATCGCACCCGCCTCCATCATGAAATCACTATAAGCAAGTGATTCATTGGCTCCTGCATTGGGGCCTGGGTTGGGCGGTAGTGGCTCAGTCCAGTACTTGAGCTTACCGTCAGCAATGGCAGCATTCCGTAATGCCGCCTCCCAGTCCGCAAAGTTGGACCCGTTATTCTTCAGTCGTGTTGACTGATTCATAGTGTCCATGAACATCTTAAGTCAGGACTCACGTCCGAGCGTGGCACTTGGCATTGGGTCATCAGTATGGCCAGCCATTTTGTTATTTAGCAGTTATATCTGTATATAACGAATTCAAAAACTGTGAAAAAGAAAATAAGTATGATAAGTATTCATCGTTTTAAATTTAAGTCTAATGCAAAAACTGTTTAATGCGATGACTCGTGCATTTATACAATTGACCTCCCTCAAGAATTATATAAATGATCCCAAGACTCAATTTCTGTAAATTGATAAGCCAACCTCTTGGCTAATTCTACTTTTAGAATTCCTGGTCGATAAATTTCTGTAAATTCTATCTTTAGTCCATCATAATCACGATATATTACTCGTACTATAATGTTGAGATAAAAATAGGTCAACACTCACTACTTACCCAACGTAGAAGGGGTCATATTATGACTTCCGACGAAGAAGGGGTTCATAGTAGTTTTTCCTATAAAGACTAGTCTCAATTTTAGTTATAGGGGAATGTCCCATCATCTTAACTTTAATTCATTTTAAGTGAACGAATGTCTAGCAACTCGAGAATGATTTAAACTAAGGTGATGGCCCTAAAAGCGAGTGACATCTGTATGTCCATGATTAAAATATTCAAACTGTATGAATCATTTTTCATGCATTTTTTGGTGGTTTGGTTTAGGCGGAATATGATGCAATTATCTATCATGTGAATAAAGCAACGAGAATGGAAAAATAAAACGCAAAATAAAACACCTAGTGTGGCCTAACTACCAAAATGAACAAAATACAAGTTTGGAATCCATCCTTATGGACCCGAGAAGCTTGACTTGATGTTCCACCTTGGTCCATATAGCGGGAGTGATCTATCCGATCTCCATCTTGAATCTTCTCAAAATACATTTTAAAAATTACAAATGTAAATCTATTTACATTCTAATTCAAAATGATTCCAAAAATTAAAATTACATAGGGGAGATACGAGATCTCAAATTACAACCAAGACTATGTTTCCATCATTACGAAAACATAATGTACTAAGGCCACACTAGTAAATTACAACTGATTGTACAAAAATGCGTAAAATTAAACCATTCAAACAACATTCAACATAATAAAAGCATCAACTAAAATTAATCATACAAAACATAATGCATAAATTATGTTGATTAATTATCCAAACCACCATTAAATCATGTGACGATTCCGTAATCCATCACTAGATTTCAATCAAAATCCAATGAAATTCATAATCAATATGAATAACAATAAAATAACATGGTATCAAAAATTTGTGAACTTTTTCACAAAAACAATCATACATTATCTTAATAATGTACAAAACAAAAACCGGTATAAGAAAAAAAACGAATTTTTTTTTTATAATTACTGTTCATACGTGAACAGTAGCAGGAACCCAAATTTTTTTTTTCTTTTCTTTCTTTTCTCACGGTTTATAACAAAACCGGAAAAACTTTACAAAAAAAAACTTGCAGTTGCTGCCATTTAAAAAAAAACAGAAATTTTTTTTTATTCTGTGAACAGTACATGAACAGTACACGACAGAAAATAAAAATCAAATTAAACGGTTTTAATTCGATCATGCTTATATTAACTAGATCGGTACAAACAAAACAATATCTAATCGATATTAAACATTATTGATACAAAACTAGATGATTCAAATTAACTTTTTAACATGAATATCTAGATCATTTTATACCGAAAATATAAAGCAAAAGGATGTTCATAAACATTCATATCAAATCTCATTTACGTTTTAATTCAATCATTATTAAATCAAAACATCTACAAATTCATATATTATTATCTCAACCTTTTAAAATAACAATATTTGAATAAAAATGGATCCCCAAAAAAAAAACATACGGCACAAAAAAAAAAACTTTTGCCGAATTAATTTTTTTTTTTTTTTAATAAGAATTATACAAATTCATATTTACGAAAATCATATAAACAATTTCATAGCCCTATGGCTCTGATACCACTTGTGAGAAAATATCCGTATACTTCCCTTTAAATCACTCAGGATTATAATGAAATTATGATTAAATGATTAATAGTCATAAACGAAAATGCATAATAAGCGAGAGATTAGAAATAACCTTTAGTCCTTGCTTAAAGGCCTAAGAACAATATCAAAATGATGATATCTCCTAATCGTAGCACCCAAGATAGAATGAGAAATGCCCTTTAATTTGCTAGAATATTTTTGTCAAAAGTTACTGTTAACTTTTTTTGATCTTGTGATGTGAAGAGATGGAGGCACACAAGAGAGAATGAATTAGGGTTAGAATAGAAACTCAATTTTTCTCCTTACCCTTTCAATCTCACGGCACAATTGCTTTTATTAGGGGAGATATTTTCTCCTCTAATTAACCACTAATGGACCGAAAATTCCAGAGTGAATCTGGACTTTATTTCGGTTAAATTCGCTTTAATATATAATGTGTATTATTATTATAAATGTCATTTGTGTTGTCATATATTAATATGTCCATACAACATTTTGTAGTCGATACATTAATACCGGTCTGACAACATCTAATATGACAATCGTATAATATATACGTTAATTATAATTATCCGTATAATTATAATTTTCTAATTCAATATAACATTTTATATTCAATTTACGAATTAACATTTTAATTCGCATAAGCTTACATTATATATATGCTGATTAAATACAACAGTTTATATTTAATTACAAATTACTTATAATTCGTCTCAGCTTATATTATTTAATCGTTATTAAATAATCGTCTCATCATCACTTTGACTAACCTTTTAGTCAAATACAATGACTAACCTTTTAGTCATATAATAGGGCATCAATATGATTATTTTATCAAATAATTACATCTCTCAAACACATCCTTTAGGTGTGACTTTTAGGGACCAGTTGATCACTGCCATCTGTATGACAATAACGTCAAACTTATCTAGCAAGCCAACCGTTATTGATAAACGTTAATCAACTGATTATTATACAAAGTATACCCTGTGAACCTACAGAGATTTATTTATGTTATTGCACTAACTGTGGAGGACACTAGCTCCAACAGCCTATCCTATCAAAATAGAACAAAAATTACACTTTGGAATCCATCCTTATGGACCCTAGAAGCTTGACTTGATGTTCCATCTTGGTCCATGTAGCGGGAGTGAGCTATCCGATCTTCATCTTTGGTCTTCTCAAAAATACAATTTTTAAAAATTACAAAATATAAACCTATTTACATTCTAATTTAAAAATTATAATTAAAGATTACAAAGGGGAGATTCGAGATCTCAAAATACATCAAAGACCATGTTACCATCATTACGATAACAGAATCTACTAAGGCCACACTAAGCAATACAAATTACAACCTCTTGTAAAAATACCAAAATAATCCATTCATCCATTCATTCATCCAGTCAACAAAATAAAATGCATCAACAAAATAAATTAAACATTCAAGACATAATTCATTAATTATGATGATTAATTTATCCAAACCACCTTCAAAATGATCAAAATTATGTGACAATTCCTTAATTGTACACAACAATTTTAATCAACCATAATCCAATTTAATTCATATTATCGCGTATAACATAAATTAAATTCAACATTATTTTAAATCTTTTTAAAATAATAGGGTATCTATCATTGTGAACTTTTTCACAACAACAAAACAACATACATTATCTTTTTAATGAAATAAACAAAACAAAAAAAATTAAATTTTTTTTTTCACTATTCACGGAACAGTAGCAGGTACAATTTTTTTTTTTTTTTTATTTATTTTAATTTTCTCGGTTTTATAAAAAAAACAAAACAAACACAAATTAATCTTTTTAATTTGATCATGCTAATAAAACTAGATCGGTACAAACATTCAACATCTAATCATTATTAAACATTGATACAAACTAGATAATTCAAATTAACCTTTTAAAATGAATATCTAAATCATGATTAATCGATTATCAAAATACTCAACTAATCATAATTGTTTTGTATATTCATATCGAAAAATTTAGCACAATGAATGTTCTTTAACATCCAAAACAAATTCCATTTTCATTTCAATTTAATCCTCATTAAATCAAAACATCAACTAATTCATTATATTATTATCTTAACTAATTAAAACAACAACATTTATGAATCAAAAATGGAAAAACAAGGCAAAAAAAAAAATTTCTTCACGGCTGAACAGTACCAATTTATTTTTTTTTACTGGCCGTGAACAGTACCAAAAAAAAAAAAAAAACCCTAATTTTTTTTTTCTTTCAGCCGAAACAAAAACAAAACAAAAATTTCTAATCTTATATTTCATCAAATATGAAAACATATAAAATAATTTCATAGCCAAATGCTCTGATACCACTTGTGGGAAATATCGGTATACTTCCCTTTAAAATTTCGGATTATAATGAAATTATAACTATATGAATTTCTAGTCATAAATGAAATTGCATAATATAAGACAAGAGATTAAGAAATAACCTTCGGTCCTAGTAAAAGGCCTAAGAACAAATACCAAAGTAGGTATTCTCCTAATCGTTGCACCCAAGATGGTTCAAGAAATGCCTTCGTCGTGCTAGAACGAATACCCAAAAATTACTTCTAATTTTGTGTGTATATTGATGATGAATATGAAGATGAATGAGAGAGATAAAAATCAGAATTTTCTTTCTCTCTTTTTCTTTGTGTGTGCCGTGAGATTAGAGTTCCACTAGGGTTTTTTTTTTCTTTTTATCTCACATGTCGTGAGATTACAAGAGGAAAGCCACAAAAATCAAAACCCTAGTTTCCTTATTTATCTCAACCTATATTAGGTAGTTAGCATATATTATTTTATATATATATATATATATATATATATATATATATATATATATATATAATGTAATATGTATTCTAATTATTACTAGTAATGGACCGTCACATAAACCGAGTAATGCCGGACCAATACACTATAATAATATCGTGTAATACATATCCGCCAACTTAAATATAACAATTTACATTTAGTTTAGACCAACATTATATACATTGATTAAATATAACATTTTATATTCAATTACTAGCTAACATTATTTAATCGTTATTAAATAATCGTATCATCATCACATTTGACTAACCTTTTAGTCAAATACATCGACTAACCTTTTCGTCATTTAATAAGGCATCAATATGATTATTTTCTTAAATAATCACATCTCTCAAACACATCCTTTAGGTGTGACTTTTAGGGATCAGTTGATCACCGCCATCTGTATGACAATAACGTCAAACTTATCTAGCAAGCCAACCGTTATCGATAAACGTTAATCAACTGATTATAATACAAAGTATACCCTGTGAACCTTAACTGTTATCACACTAACTGTGAAGGACACTAGCTTCAACAAAAACAATTCATCTTCTTGTCACTAATTATTCCTGGTCCTGATAATCCAAAAACCGCCTTAGATGTTTATTTGCAACCTTTGGTGGAAGAATTGAAACAATTGTGGGAAGTAGATGTGCAAACATATGATGTGTCTTTAAAGCAAAATTTTCAACTAAGAGCTTCATTGTTGTCGACCATTAATGATTTTCCCGCCTACGGTATGCTATCTTGATGGTCTACCGCGGGAAAAAAGGCATGTCCTTGTTGCATGTACCAAAGCAAAGCATTTTCGCTTCCTTGTTCCCACAAAGTGAGTTGGTTTGATTGTCATAGACAATTCTTACCGGAGGGGCATGCCTTTAGGAGCAACAAAAAAGCTTTCAGAAAAGGTAAAGTGGAGCGGAATCATGCTTTCGATCGACTTCCGGGGGATAAGGTGTGGGATATGGTTTGTGATTTGTCACGTACTATTGATTGTACTAAAGCAGAGACGGATGAGCTGAAGAAGAAGAAAATTGGTTGGTTTAAAAGAAGCATTTTTTGGGATCTTCCTTATTGGAAGACGATGTTAATTAGGCACAATTTGGATGTAATGCATATAGAAAAGAATTTCTTTGAGCAACTGATTCACACGATTATGGATGTAAAGGGAAAGACTTGTGATACTGTTAAATCACGAGAATATTTGAAGACAATTTGTCATCGTCCCAAACTTCACATTCGTAGCGATGAATCTAAGCCAAAATCTATTTTTACACTTGACAAAGCTCAAAGGAAGGTATTATATGAGTGTTTAAGAAAGTTAAAATTTCCTGACGGATATGCATCCGATTTTAGTCGATGTGTTGATATGAAGGAGCTAAAGTAGCAAGACTTGAAAAGTCATGATTGTCATATCTTCATGGAACGATTATTACCTGTATCTTTGAGACATCTCCTCCCCACTTTTCGTGTGGAATGCAATTGTTGAGATAAGTCAATTTTTTCGAGATTTATGTTCGTCTTCAATATGTGTTGATGACATGATTCGTCTTCAATATTTCCTCCATCATTTTTTAATTCCATGGAGCATGTACCGATACATTTGCCTTACGAAGCCAAAGTTGGAGGCCCCGTCCAATATAGGTGGATGTATCCATGTGAAAGATAAGATCACTAAGTAGTAATTAAATTATAATTATTATCGTACTATCTCTTTAATTGATTTAATATTTATATACTATTCTTAACAATTATTAATCCCATCAATTATTGAATAGGTTTCTTAATCACGTGAAGAAGAAAATTGGTAACAAAGCTCGGGTTGAAGGTTCAATATGCAATGCGTATTTAACGGAAGAGATTGCAAAGTTTTGCTCTCTTTACTTTGAAAAACATATAGAAACCAAAGCAAAAAACTTGAGTGTTGATAAAGCGGATGAACTTGAGACAAGTTTACCCGAGTTTTTCCAAATGCATGATGATGAGGGTTGTTCATCAATTGGGGGAACAAGATTATTTGGATGACAAAGAATATGATCGTGCTCACCTTTACGTTCTTTCTAATTGTGAGATTTTGGAATCATATGAAACGGAGTTTGTGAATGATTTCATTAAAGCACATCCTAATGTGAATAAAGGTGATGTTTGGAGTAACCATGAGGATCAATTTGCAGCATGGTTTTGGAACCATGTAATTGAGTTAAATATCCAAGATGATTTGATAAGGACTTTGGCCTTTAGTCCTTCACGAATGGTTAAAACGTGGAATCGTTACTCGGTCAACGGATTTAATTTCCATACATTCAATTACGGTAAGAATAAGGCTAGGTGCAATTATGGTGTTACTATTTCTTCTCTTGATGACAACGAATACTATGGTATAGTTGAGGATATCTTTGAGTTGAGCTATAATGGGCGTGAGCGTTCTTATAATACTGTCTTATTTAAGTGTGAATGGAAGGATAACTCTGTGGCCGGTATGAAAGTTCATGAACGTTATAAAAATCGTCGAAGTGAATCATACCCGGACATACTCAAAGTATGATCCATTTATACTTGCACATCAAGCCAATCAAGTATATTTCGCTTCTTATCCAAGCACGAAGAATGATCGAAATCAAAAGCAGTGGTGTGCAATCTTTAAGACAAAAGCACGCTCACAAGTAGATACAACTTTTTTTCAAGAAGAAATATTATCTAGCGGGTTTATGTTGTCTCCACCTGATGAGGACATTTATGAGAATGGAAATGAAGAGGGTGAGGATTTAGAAAACGAGGATGGTGATGGTCAAGTTGACGGTGATGGTGGTGGTGATAGTGATAATGATAATGAATCAAATGGTGATGATGATGTCGACGAATTTGATGATGATAATGATTAATTGGGTAAAGATATATTTATATATATTTTAATTAAGTTTTTTATGTTATTTGATGTTTTTTTTTATGTTATTAACAGTTTATGTTTATGTTTTTTTTATGTTATTAACCGTTTCTAACAATTTGAATATTTGTGTAATTGTAGATGGCAGGAGGTCGAGATAGACAACGTGGCGGCGATTCAAACAGACGCCGTAGTACTTCTTCAGTCGACGAGGAGGAGATGGAGGTCATTGATCAGCAGAGTCCGGTAGTGGTCGAGGAATCGACCAATGATGATGAATCCTCGGATCAGACATCGGAGATCCAGTTCACCCCGGAAGGAAAGATGATACTTGATCCCGCGGGTTTTTGGTAAGACAACGACCAATGTCTTTAATTTATTATTTTATAATTATATTACATTATTTAACATAAATGCATACTATTCCATAATTTATTTTTCAGGTTTTCGTCTCAAAAGGTTGTACGAGGTTGTACTCAAAGTACAAAGATGAAGATGCCGGGGGTTGCTCCTACTTGTTGGACAAAGGCTACCTGCACATAAAAAGAGGAATGTTTCAATAATTTTAGGGTATATTATTTTTGTTTATATTTTGTTATATTATTATAGTTTTCAATTAATAATTTATTTTACTAATACTTACCTTTTAAATTGTAGAAAACATTTGACTGGTCGGCCGGATTAGAGTATATTTTACGTCAAAGGTACAATGAGACATGCACTAGACGGTTAAGGGACAACATGTATAAGGTTGTCAAGAGGAAGAAGGAGGCGGAGCATATGAGAGGTATTTAATTGTTTTTGTTATTTGTATATAGTTATAATTTAACACATTTTATCATATTTTATAATACTTATTTAACTTGTAGGTGGTGCATATGAAGATATGCTTAAATATCGTGAAACTCCGGAGTTTCAGGCTAGGTCGGCCCAAGCATCCAAAAATAAAAAAGGAGGAGAGAAAGATGGAGCGGCTGAGCCGTCACATCACGCAGGATCTCGATCTTTCCTGGACCTAGTTTTGGGTGTAAGTTATAATTTCCACTTTTTCGTCCATTTGAAAATTATAACTTAAATTTTTTTTATTATTAAAATCTTCTTATACAAGTCTTTAAAATCTTCTTTTAGAAGGGTAAGAAGAAAAAAGTTAACACGCCCACGGCTCCGGAGCTCTTCATTGACACCCATTCCCGACTCCAAGACAATAGAAGATATTGGATAAAGCCAAAAGATAAGGAATTATATGTAAGTTTCAAACCATTTTTGGATTTTTACAATAAGTTCATTTTTTGAATGTTTAACAAATTTTGTAGCTATTTTTAATAACAATGTTTATATTTTGTAGGAAGCATTTTCCGCCGAGAAAGTTAGGCAACCCGACAAGTCCGATAACGAGATTTGATTCGACTTGGTAAAGGGTTTCAAGAAGGGGAATGTCTACGGGATTGGGTCGGCTAAGGACGTATTTTACGAAACTCCGAGGGGAAGAATGCTTTCCAGCTCAAAACAAACCTACGAGTCGGGAGTCGTGGGAAAACTCCAAGCCCAACTTAACGAAGAAATAAGAAAAAACGCGGAAAGGGATGAGGAATTAAGGATAATGAAAAAAAAATTTAAGGCTTGGGAAAGCAGGTTCGACAACTGCAACCAAGGTCCGCCTCCCTTTCGGCGAGATTATGATGAAGGCAATGGAGGTGGTGGTATACAAGCCGAACCCAATATGACCCTTGGCTTCTGATAATAGTTTAGAAACTTGTGACTTGTGCTTGTTTAAACTTGGTTTGTTAACGTTTAAGAAGATTTGTAAACTTGAAACAATTTTCTTGATCTATATGAGGATGTTGGTTTCACATCGTGTTGTTGTAAATGTGTGAAATTATGGTTGTTTCTAGTATACTTGCAGGTATGGTATGGTAACGAAATGGCAGGATGAAAACAGATTTTTTCTTGCAATATCACAGGTTTTTTGGCGACTGAAATGTTCATTTGGCGACTACTTTCAGTCGCCAAACCCCCTGTATTTTTGCAAATTAAAAGGCCTTTTGGCGACTGAAATCAGTCGCCAAATTGGCGACTGAAGGCTGTAGTAGTCGCTAAATTGGCGACTGATTTCAGTCGCCATTTCGCCAATTTGGGCGACTACATTACCTATCAGTCGCCAATTTGGGCGACTGATTTCAGTCGCCATTTGGCCAATTTGGCGACGCTTTTTTCAGTCGCCAAATTTGGCGACTGAAATTAGTCGCCCGAAATTTTTTTGGTGACTAATGACTGCGACTGGTTCTTGGCGACTGAAATCAGTCGCCAAATTCATTTTAGCGACTGAAATTAGTCGCCAATATCAGTCGCCTGAATGTTGTTTTCTTGTAGTGTTATAGAAAGAATTAACGAATTTAATCCAGGATTGTGATCAATAATCAAAGACTAACAATACAATGCAAGCATGTGATAGAAACAACTATTTGATATCATAACATCTCATTTCAACAATTGCAAATATTATTTATGCATGGCTTCCCTAATTCCCTAGACAAAGCAACTACTCTTGCATAATGATAACTAATCTAATAACAAATGATAAAGTAAACATGATAACTAACTAATAATGGAAATGACAAAGGAAAATAACAAAACAATACAAGAAATAGAATTACCTCAACAAAGGAAATAAAACATGGAATTAAAGAACACAATGGAACCAAATAACTTGAAATGAACTTGTAATATATATTGAAATACTTAAAGGAAATATCTGTAACTACTAATAAAAACTAAACTATTCTAAACCTAATCTAATGACTAATGATATTATGTAAAATAGTGTTTTTAGAGTGTAAAATGATGTACAAGATGATAAAAAAGATGTCTCTAAGTATCGAGGTCCCTCTCCTTTATATAGGGAGAGGTACTTGAAACGTATGTATTCACAGAGCCCAAACCCTGATCGGGGAATGGAAACCCCGATCGGGGTTTCACTAATCCGGCTACAATTGCTTAATTACTCCATTAAATGCTTCAGGAATCCTATGTTATGCCTTTAAGCTCCTTAATTCTTCGGTTAATTGAATAGTTTGGCATCACATGAGCATCCAAAGAGCATCCATATGTTGAGTTGTGGACTCCTTAAGTTGGGCTTCATTTTAGTTTCTCATTTGTACACCAAACCATTTTACAAGTCTTCATGCTTGGGCTTGGCATCCTCCATACAATCCTTCCATGGCTTCCATTAGCTTAGTGAACTTTGATTGCTTGCTAATGTGCTAGGAAAAAGCCTCTAAATGCTTAGATTCCTACAAAATGTAACAAACACAAGCAATACACCTATAACACGTAATTAGCTCACAAATATACTAAACAAAGTATAATAATCAAATAAACCGAGCTAAATTAGGGAGTTAAACTATATATAAAATGTACTCATCAATATTTTTTAGTTTACATTAGTTTAATATTCACAATTTTTCCACATTCAAATCTAAATTACATAATCATTAATTATAGGGTGTCGATTTTCGCAGTACACATTTTACTCATTATAGTACACTTATGACTATTCTACCCCTCCCATTTCCCTCTCTGTAGTCTGTACTACGTGGAAAAAAAAAACACCAAACGGCAGTAGTGTACACAGTACACGCCCCACCACCAAATCCTGCCACCACGAAACATCACGACGCCCAGACCCACCGTCGGATTTCCGTTGACCGATCGACCCACGCCAAGCCACCATAGTCAGGCGACTTCACACTTGTTGACTGTCGTCCTCCCCCTCCCAAACCCAAAAACCACCATTGCTACCGCACCCTTCGACACCAGCGTACGACGCTGCTCTCCGCCTCCACCGACCTTCCTCAATCGTTCTCAACCACGACCGTCGTCCTACCCTCACCAAAAAAACCAATGGCTAAACATTATTCATAGATGCAAACCCTAAATCGGAAAAAAAAAACTCAAAAAAAAAAACACAAATGCAATTCATAATTATGCCACCAACAATTTGAATATCCCTAATGAATACTTCTGTCAATGCTCATATTTTCATCCGTTATTAATTTAATTTGTTTAATATGACTTTCATCTAAGGTAAACAATAGAGAGAATTGTGTTTTACATTTTTTTAGTAGGGGTATGCAAATGGAAAGTAATAAGCAAAAAGTACTGAAATGAGTAAAAATGTACTGCGAAAATAAACTACGTAATTTTATCAAAGGAATATAATAAATAATTTAGCACTCCGTATTTACCTAAATGGATTCATAAACAAACAAAAATATAACTCATAAATTTGACCCGGTACATAGAATCATCTGTGTTTAATTTTTGCAATTAAAAGTGAGCAATCACTAATCTAATTAATTGCTTGCTTGAACGTGGGTTCTTTTATTTAGAAAAAACAAAAATAGATTTGACTTGTTGACTTTCAACCAAATATCGACACCTCAACTCTGTGATTGTTGCTTTAATAAAGAAGGATATTATAAAAAGACAAACTTAAACATTCCACATGGACACTCCTTTCATTGTTAAAATCCTATGTGGCATTACTAAATTCATATTTGCTCATTGTGATATGATATCCCCATAATAATTTGTGAATTACTAACAAAACTGCAAAATAAATACAAACATTTTATCTTAATAAACTAATTAGATTAAAAGAAGAGATAACACAAGTAGAATTAAATTATTGAACGTTTACATTCCTTGGACTCTTTACCTCCTTTGCATTAATTCATTGACCTTTCGAATCCCCTTTCTATTAAGTAGCTATTTGAAACTATAAATTGACCTATGAAATCGTCAATCAGAAGCCCAACATTATTGACATCCGTAAGAACCATCTTCTATTTTATACTATCATATCATTACCTTTATCTTTTGATTTCAAGATTTGCATTTAAATCCAATCATTGTAATGTACCTATTTTTTTTTGCAGGGGCAAAGCAAAGTAGTAAGTAGTAACACCTACTCGTAAGTATAAACAAATACTAACTTTAATATGGAGATTTGTCTTTAGTTTAAAGATTAGCATGACTATTGACATCTATATGTAAATATTGTAAATGAGCAATATATATATTTTTGTTATGTGTTCAGAGTAAATAATTTTACTAGATGTCAATTATAATGTGATATATACTCCTTTTTCGTTCGTGGCCTACAAAAAATCATTTTACTTTGTATTAATCACCCTTTCTTTCTGATAGTCTAGATTCTCTTCACATAAAGGAACAAATTTTGCATTGCGGAGACTTACAACAAGGGTGTTATAATAGGGTTGCAATTTAGATATAAAAAATAACTCCTAATAATTGTTCTTATTATTTATGTGTACAAATGACTGGATTTTATATGTAATTTTTGTCGATGTAATACATGATTAATGTATAAAAGCCTTAATAAAAGAAAGCCATTATTCCCCGTAAGGTCGCCTTACACAACAATTATATAAAATAAATCTCAAATTCAAATAATAACCCACTTCAATAAAAAATAATAATTTACAAGATTAAGTTCCATATGAAAGTCACTTACACAAGAATTTGTAAATTAAAAGAATTTACGTGAAATTTTGTTTAGTATAATCTACTTTTTTTTCCATTAAAAACATGATTTTGTTGACATACCCGTTTCACTTTCCATATTTTATAATTAGTTTCATCCTAACATTATTTCGATAGTTTTAATAGAGCCTTTATGTAAAAAAAAAATACTCCTAGCCTAACACTCTTGGTTGGGGCGTTCTAAGAACAAATGTTCTAACCTTAGGAGGCTTACTAATGAATGATAGTCGATTTTAAAATAATACTGGAAATAGAACTTTAACTTATAAGAGAAAGGAAACAACTGATCAAAGGACTTTATAGCGTGCGTGTACGTACAAGTTGATGGAACAACTTGACAATAACAACTCGTGCGTTGCACGGGAACACAAGCTAGTTAGTTACTAAATATGAAATATAACGTAAATACGATAAAATAGGTATGAACATTATGCGTTGAAGTGGTCTTTCAATAAATTATTATGAGATGGTCATATTAGACTTACTAACTTCCCTCTAGTGAAACTATGGTCACTATAGGGAAATGAGTATATCCCATTCTGCCAATGCCGTCACGCTAGTGACACAGTCCGTCACGCTCGAGACGCCCATGTCACGCTCGGGGATGAGGGTCGAATTTCTGCTTTCACGAGCGTGACTCGCCTATCAGGCTCAAGACTCCACCGGAGGCCTAATTTTATTATTAATCCCGTGATATTTTCCGATATGTGATAATTTTACACTTTAGATATAGATTATATATATATATAGATATATATATAATTAGATATATATATCTATATATATATATATATATATATATATAGCACCACACATAAATTGTTTTTCAATATGGGACAAATAACACATTAAGTAGTTTATCATCAAAATTATTATTTATGATACTTTTCTAAACTAATTTTTAATGATGTAAATTTCACTATTGTGAAGATTATAATACAAACTTGTAAAACTCTCTAACACAATACTTAAGAGACTTAAAAATTTGTGGGTTTATACCTAATTAAGTTCAATGATGACTCTTATTTATAATCATATGATCACCCTATCTTATAATAATATTTCGATGTGGGACAATTTACTATTTATAGGTAATATATTCACCAAACATACATTATTCTTCAATGTGAGACTAATAACAAACCAGTTCATGGATTGTACATCTGAGGTATTACATCTGATAATGTAATTTCCGAGTTTCATTACCAACTTTTTGAGTTTTATTTTAAAAAAATTGAGTTTTATTATAAAGTTTTTGAGCTCCTTTATTTAAACATTAAGCTACAAAAATATCAACATTGCTCAAAAACTATACCTAAAGATACAATTAATTTCGAATTTTGTCATAAAAAAATTATTATATTACTTATAAATTTTATATACTCAGAAAAAATACAAATAAACTCAAAAACTAGTAAAGGCGTGAGGTATTACATCCGATGTATATGTTGGAATTATGCCCCAGACCCAATCAGATCGGTAACGTTAATTACTACTGGCTTAATGTTGAACCTAGATGGTCACACACTTACGGGTTAACGTTTACACTTAAGATGACTTTATATTATTATATGATAATAACTAAAGTATCTAGATGACATATTATTGTCTTAATTGCTAACACAAAAGATATAATAATAAAAGGAGAAAGTATTTCATAGTATTAAAATAAGGAAATAAAATAAAGAATTTATTTTAATCTTCCCTATAAATACTTGGAGTTAAAGAATTGAAATAACACAATTCATTGAGTTAGTTTTCCACCCAAATATATATAGAGAGAAAAAGGGTTTTTCTCAAGGGTTCTCATATTTCCGAGTCGTCTCAAAGGTTGAGAGTGTAGTTCGTACCCAGTGTGGATACACTAGAGACTTCGTACTTTCGGAGTTAATTGTTAATCCGTCTTAATTCCAGGTATGTGAATTAATCCATTTTATTTACATCAGTTTGAATGCAATAGGTCTATTAAAGGATCATATAATTATTATTTCCGCTGCGTATACCGATCCTTCAATTGGTATCAGAGCCTGGTTTTGCGTTTTAAATTTAATGTAAAATTGGGGTGTATTAAAATTCGTTGTTCGAGAACTGTCCTGTCAATTGTTTTTTTTATTTCGCAATGTTTGTTAATCAAGTTTTGCCTGCTGCTGATACACGAAACTTGTTCGTTTAGTTTATTGGCCAAATTACATGTGCAACACCTTTGAGTGTTGGCTTTTGTCAATAGTTGCATAGTTTCATCATTGCTCTTCATTATGTAATGATTGTTGTTATAATGACAATTTGCATGCTAATAGTTTGCATGTTTCCGCCTGCATTAACGCAAGTTTTATTTTTGTTGTTAGTTTGATAATTGTTGTTATCACGTGCCACAAATCTATCGTGCGTCAGATTTACTTTTGATCTGATCTACTGAATGAACACTGCCGATTAATGCTAATAATGCACTGATTACATTGCTATCTTTAATACTCGTGGTAGTTTGTCTAGTAAGGTGAACCAAGTGGATTCAATTTTTTGTAGATGAGCATGTTTTTGACAAATTTTATTGAATATTTATTCATGTTGTGAGAATTTGTTTCAGTCGGTAAGTTATCCATTGATTTTATTGCCGAGCACTAGTATTGGTGAAGTAGCCGACTGATACTGAAATTGTTTTAGTATAATGAACATGTTTTACAATAACTATTATTGATGGCCGTATGAGATATGACGACTTCTGTTATTAAAATTGTTTTAATTTTAAAATCTTGACCAGTTAAAATTATTGAGTTCTATAATTGATAAAATATACGATATTTTGTCAAGTAGACAATAAAATTTATTTTTGTTTACAAGGTACGCCCTGACTACCAGGGGACTTGTAGTTCAGAGATAAATGATACTGTTTATTGTATATGATACGTGTGTGAAGAAAAGTTATTTAATTTTGTACTTATAGTCTGGACTACCCAAAGGGGCTCAACTATACTAATGGGAACGACTTGACTACCGGGGGACTATGTAGTATAGAGTCTGGTTTAATTTCATATGATGAAATATTAACTTTGGTAATGTACCAGGACTTTAATTATGTGTGAGAAACGACTTGACTACCAAGGGGCTCATTCATGTTTTAAAGTTTATTGTTATCATTCAGATAAAGTCCATATCGTAATGATGTATGTTTTTTGTTCTTGTTTTCTGTTTTTCCTTTTGTATCAGATTTCTCATAATGGCTATTTTTACATTGTGAAACATTCTTGATACTAAAAAAATGTCTGGTATCAATTTTGATGATTGGTACCGGAACCTGAGAATGGTTCTCATGCATGAAAAGCTAATCGATGTGATCGATAAGCCCGCTATGGTAGCACCTCAAAAAGGAGAAAGTAATGCAAGTACATTAGATGCATGTGCAAAGTACTCTGAAGAGAGTACTGCTGCAAAGTGCATTGTTTTGGCCTCTTTGAGTCCTGAACTTCAGAGGCAATATGAAAATATGACTCTTTCCCAGATCATTGCACATCTTAAGAAGATGTACGAGTTTCAGAGTAGGACTACTGGATATGAGATATCTAAGTCCTTAGTTAAATCTGGATCTGTGAATATGGTTAGTATCGCTTCTTTGAGTAAGAGGGTGATGATTGACCAGTCAGAGGATGAATGTTTCTTTTGCAAGAAGAAAGAACACTGAAAAAGAAATTGTTCAGAGTATAAGATAGCTCTGAAGAACAATCAACAAGGTAAAACAATTGTGAAAAATGTTTTCATGATATCTTTGACAACTATTGATACTACTAAATAGGTATTAGATACCGGTAGTAGCTTTAACATTTGCAATATGTTGCAAGGTTTAAGGATCAATAGATGGTTAAAGAAGAGAGAGGTCAACCTCCAAGTTTGGAATGAAGCAAATGTCGCTGCCCTAGCTGTAGGAACCGTCTTTCTTAGAATGCCTAATGGCAAGACCATAACTTTAGAAGATTGCTATTATGTTCCTAAGTTTGTTTCGAACATTGTTTCCATCTCGTCTTTGGACAAGTGTGGATTTAGAACAATTTTCTATAATAATCAATGCTCTATTTATCATGGTGATGATTTATATGTGAATGGTTATTTGCAATTTGGTCTTTATGTTTTACCTGAGCTAGTGATTTGTCCTATTATGACTATTTCTGGCCAAAAGAGGAAGAGAAATAATCAAGTAAATCAAACTTACCTTTGGCATTGTAGGCTTGGTCACATTGGTGAGAAAAGAGTAAACAAGTTGCATCGTGAAGGGTGTCTTGGTCAATATCATTATGAATCATATGACACTTGTGAATCTTGTCTCCTAGGAAAGTTGACTAAATCTCCTTTTATTGGAACTGGAGAAAAAGCTAGTGAGCTTTTAGGACTCATACATTCTGATGTATGTGGTCCAATGAAAGTTCAAGCTACAGGTAGATATTCTTACTTGATAACTTTCACTGATGATATGTCAAGATTTGGATTTGTTTATCTAATGAAACATAAGTCAGAATCATTTGAAATGTTCAAAAGATTTCGCAGTGAAGTTGAAAAACAAATTGGTAAGAATATAAAGGCACTGAGATCTAACCGTGGAGGTGAGTATCTCAATGATAAGTTTATTGATTATTTACGCCAAGATGGGATCTTGTCACATTGGACTTCTCCTGGAACGCCACAACATAATGGTGTTTCAGAAAGGAGAAATCGAACCTTATTAGATATGGTGAGATCCATGATGGGGTTCACTGATCTTCCTATTTTCCTATGGGGATATGCTCGTACATATTAAATAAAGTTCTCACTAAGGCAGTCACTAAAACACCATATGAGATATGGAAAGGACGTAAGCCTAACCTTAAGCATTTGAGGATTTGAGGTTGTCTAGCTTATGTTAAGCGACTGCAGTCAGACAAGCTTGAAGCTAAATCTGAAAAATGTAGATTTGTTGGTTATCCCAAGGAGACTATGGGATACTATTTCTATCACCCTTCTGAACACAAAGTGTTTGTGGCCAGAAATGCAACCTTTTTAAAAAAAGAATTCCTTAAAGAAGAAAGTCATGGTGTAGAAATAGATCTTGATGAGATCAAAGATACCAATGAGTCAACAGTAACTCAGGAGCATGAGTTGCCAAATGAGCAACCTTTATTTGATGCTTTAAAGTTGTCATCAACAGGTCAAAACTCAAATGTTGAGGAAAATCAGTTGATTAATGAATCAACCCTGAAACTCGAGCAACTGGAAAATCAAATAGTACATGAGCCTCTAAGAAGGTATGTTAGGGAAAGTCGTGCACCAAATAGATTAAATCTATTAGTGCAAGATGATGAGGCTAATCATATTGATGATATAACTCACATTGATGGTGATCCTAAATGCTTCAAAGAGGCTATGGCAAGTCCAGACCATGAGAAATGGCTAAAGGCTATGGAATCCGAGATGGAGTCTATGAAAATCAACAAAGTGTGGACTTTGGTTGATAACTCTAAAGACTTAAAACTCATTGGATGCAAATGGGTGTTTAAGGAAAAGATTGGAGCAAACGGTACGGTTGAGACCTATAAAGCCCGTCTTTTTGCCGAGGGAAATAATCAAAAGGAAGGTATTGATTATGAAGAAACGTTCTCCCCTGCGGCAATGCTCAAATCTATTCGTATTTTGCTTGCTATAGCTGCATACTATGATTATGAGATATGACAAATGGATGTGAAAACAGCTTTCCTCAATGGGGAGTTAAAGGAAGATGTCTATATGACTCAACCTGATGGTTTCACATTGCCATCTTCTAATGATAAAGTATGTAAGCTTCAACGATCTATTTATGGATTAAAACAAGTTTCTCGTAGTTGGAATATCCGTTTTCACACGACAATTGAAAAGTTCAATTTTGTGCGATGTGAGGAGGAGTCATGTGTGTACAAGAAGGTTAGTGGGAGCATTATCATTTTCTTAGTATTATATGTTGATGACATTTTACTAATGGGAAATGATGTACCAACCATGCAAGAGACAAAGGCTTGGCTATCTAAACAGTTCTCTATGAAAGATTTGGGAGAACCAACTTATATTCTTGGAATAAAGATCTATAGAGATAGATCAAGGAAGTTGCTTGGACTCTCCCTGTCTATGTACATTGATACAATTTTAAAGAGGTATCACATTGAAAATTCCAAAAAGGGCTATTTACCAATAGGCTCTGGAATTTCTCTATCTAGAAAGGATTGTCCTAAGACTCTAAAAGAGAGGGAACGCATGAGTAAAGTTCCATATGCAAGTGTAGTGGGAGCTCTCATGTATACCATGACATGTACAAGGCCTGATGTAGCTTACGCGCTAGGATTAGCGAGTAGGAACCAAGGGAATCCAGGCGAGGAACATTGGAAAGTGGTGAAATCCATCCTTAAGTACTTGAGAAGGACTAATGACCAATTCCTCATTTATGGAGACAATGACCTTAATTGTTTGGTTATACTGATGCTAGTTTTTGCATCATACAAGGATGATAGTAATTCTACCTCTGGTTTTGTTTTCACTTTGAATGGTGGAGCAGTGAGCTGGAAGAGTTCCAAACAAGCCACAGTTGCAGATTCAGTAACTGAAGCAGAGTATATAGCTGCATGTGATGCTGCTAAGGAAGTTGTTTGGATTAAAAAGTTTTTAACTGAACTTGGTGTAGTTCCTTCAGTAAAGGAAGTTGTTTCTTTAATATGTGACAATACCCGGGCTATTGCACAGGCCAAAGAGCCAAGGTCACACCAACGATCTATGCATGTTCTGCGAAAGTTCCATCTGATTAGAGAAATTATTGAACGTGGAGATGTTCAAGTACAAAAGGTAGAAGGAAAATAAAATCCAGCATATCCCTTATCAAAAGATTTTGATAAGCATAAGTGGAGTATTGGATTAAAGTTCATGAGTGATTGGCTCTAGGTCAAGTGGGAGATGATTTTTGAAATTATGCTCTAGACCCAATCATTATGTAACATATTTTGAACACATTTTATATTGTTCTTATTTATTATTAATTGATATTAATAAAATGACATTGTTTTTTATCATAATGTGTTTGAGAACCATATGTGATAAGTCCTTGATTGAACTGTATGCTTGACATTATAATTGAGATTATAATAATGAGACTCAAGCATTGGAGGGTTTGATCAAAAGAAGTTCTTGGTCCAAGGGTTATCAAAAGGGGCTTTGATGATCCAAAAGGACTAATATATGTACAACTTTATTCATTGGATGAATATAATGTATCTCATTCATTACGTTGTATGTATAGGTGACCATATGGAGATATGATCATTGAACTGACCGAAAGGAGGTTTCCCAATGGTTGTTTTACCTATTAACTGTCAATGTGGAAATTCTCATAAGGAGTGAATGTAATTCTTTTTCCTTTGACCTGAGTTCACCATTGTAATTAATAGAATACTTGTTATAATTTGATGACTGTCAACTAGTGTGTAAAAATACTAGTTGAACGGTTATTGGGTTTAATTGAGTACCTATGAAGTTAGTGGTGAGTCGGATGGAATCCATCAACTCGAGGTAACGAGTTTGAACTCTATGTTGTCATTAATCTTATTGGTTGTATCAAAACATTGGCCAAGGCAGATGAATGTTTCAAGAAATGAGTTTCTTGAAGTCGATTCGCCAACCATACTGATTGACATGGAACATATATAGTGGTTATCTAATAGGGTTTGACATTTTTAACCATACCCTAGGATGATCCGGAGTTGGAAAGATAGAAGGAAATGATACATTACCCTTAACCAGGTTCGTCTTCATCAAATGTTGATATTCACATTATCCAGTCGTTGAGGAGTGTTGTTAGACGCCAGCCTCGATTAATAATTAAGACGATTGACTCTGGGTCAAGTGGGAGATTGTTTGAATTATGCCCCATACCCAATCGGATCTGTAACGTTAATTACTACTGGCTTAATGTTGAACCTAGATGGTCGCACACTTACGGGTTAACGTTTACACTTAAGATGACTTTATATTATTATATGATAATAATTAAAGTATCTAAATGACATATTATTGTATTAATTGCTAACACAAAAGATATAATAATAAAAGGAGAAAGTATTCCATAATATTAAAATAAGGAAATAAAATAAAGAATTTATTTTAATCTTCCCTATAAATACTTGGAGTTAGAGAATTGGAATAACACAATTCATTGAGTTAGTTTTCCACCCAAATATATATAGAGAGAAAAAGGGTTTTTCTCAAGGGTTCTCATATTTCCGAGTCGTCTCAAAGGTTGAGAGTGTAGTTCGTACTCGGTGTGGATACACTAGAGACTTCGTACTTTCGGAGTTAATTGTTAATCCGTCTTAATTCCAGGTATGTGAATTAATCCATTTTATTTACATCAGTTTGAATGCAATAGATCTATTAAAGGATCGTATAATTATTATTTCCGCTGCGTATACCGATCTTTCAGTATAATCTTTTTTCCCATAACAAACTAATAAGTAGTACACCATCGTTTCTATATAATATTTATTTTTAATTGTTACTAAACTATTATACTAATATAATAATAATAATAATAATAATAATAAATTTTAAAAGTCATTTATTTAACTTTTCACATACTTTATACTCTATTTTTATCATGTTATAAACAATATGGTAGTAGAAATCTATAAAATACTATAAAAAGGCTAGATTGAGCATCCATAATGTGCCACGTGTCGTCGGGATAATGCAAGATAATTTGTTGAGTGATTTCTACAAAAGCTAAATGTTTTTAAGCTTTATTAAACAAGCTAAATGATATCAAGTGTTATTAAACGGAATTAATAGAGAGTTTGACCGTCTTTTTCTGAATGGACGTTCAATATACCCAAATTCTTAAGCGGCTTCTAATATTAAATGGCTGCTTTTAATCCTCTTAATCATCTTTTTTTAATAAAGCAACAACCAGGAATCCTAGGTGGCAAGCATACCATGAAAGTAGGAACTTTCAAAAGTCAAAATTTTCTTTTAGAAATTATTTAATTTTCATTCTCTCAAAGTACATGACGTAAAATGGGCATCTTTGTATAAAATAGAATACGATTATAATTACAATCTTATAATATATCTATTACCTACATGAATTCAAAATTATTACAGCAATTTAAAATTTTTAAATTACACTAATCAGATAATAATTAGATAATTTCAAGCCTCTAAATTCCTCTTGAAACAGCAAAGAATAGGATCTAATCTGAAAAAAAAAAACAAGTGTATTGTACTAATCTTGCTAATGTAACAACACAGATTAATAATTATAATAGGACTAATAAACAAAAATTTATGTCAATAATCATTTTAAATAACAAGATAAAAATATTGGCTATACTCATAAAAAAAAGGCTAGGGAAACAATTTTTAATAATAATATCTTAATAATACTCCGTAAATATATATTTTTCTTTTTAATAATAATAATAATAATATTTTTATAATAAAAAAATAACAGCCTTTTAAACATCAGAATAATTATAGTAATAGTTAAGCACTCATTTATAATAATAATACATTATATCCTTACGCAACTACATTATACATTGTAAAGGTCAATGTGATGTTATAGTTATGTTTTTGATGCAATAAGAAAATTATAAAATAAATATAGTTAGCTAGCATAATACTCCTATGTATGATGTTTCTACTACATAATTATAGTTATCTTAAAAAATTAGTTAGCTAGGCATAATATTACTAATGACACTAAAGATATATCACGGGTCACGGGTAACGAGTTAGAATTATAATATTGGTTTATGGTCTATATACGTATATTTTTTAATTAATGACTTTAGATTAGTTTTAACAACAATCATATTATTATATTAAAATTATAGATATCAATATTTTATGGATAAAAATGTTAATAAATAAGTACTTTGTAACAAAAAAATTTTAAAAAACAAATCCGTGCAATTTGCACGGATTTAAAACTAGTTTCTTTGGTATCAATACCCACTTTAATACCCATTGTTGCATAAATTTACCTTTCAATCCCACACCTCCGTCTCTTTTCTCAGATCTTATGTACTCGTACCAAATTCAATTGTATCTCTCAGTTACTCAACTTTACTGAAATCTATTTTGTCTACTTTTTCAGGTTCTATTGGGAAATAAAACAAGAGTCCGTTGGGTGATGGCCTTCTTAATTTCGCGGCAGTGGTTTCAATTTCATAATGTTCATCATTTGTCGAAAAGATTGAATTATATCATTGCATTACTTTTTGTTCATCATTGTTGGTCAGTTTGATTCAGATTTCTATGTTTCTATTTTCCTATTTTTAATTTATGCTTAGTTATTAATCTTTTTTTTTTTTTAAAGATTCAACTTGATTCTCTTAGGTTGGTGCGCATAGGTTGATCAGCTTTTTGTTCATGGTTTTCTATTGATTTGATTCAATTTTGGTTTTCCCTACTATTCCTTTGTTTGAATTCTGTTTTATTATTACTATTATATTCTGGTCGTTTTTAATTTGTAGTATTTTTGTATGGCATATAACAGTGCAGAGGTCAAAGCTAAGATTAATAAGAAGATTAGAAGAACTTAGAAGGTATGTTATTTTTATTATCCAAAACTCATTTTTTTACTTTCACTTTTGCTACTCCTTCAAATTAAATCAATTCGTAACATTTACCTCTAAAAAGGGTTTTACGTTCACGGGATGGAGAGACGATAACATCGACAAATTAGTCTTTTATTGAAGTAACAAGTTTTCTACTACTTCTTTCGTTCCCAACATTTTGTGAGGGTTTTTTAATCATAGTTAACAATTATGACTTGGAGGGAGGAGTATATTGTCACTTGCTAAACTTTAAAAACTAACCGAAGTATTTGTCGCCCTATGAATATTACTATTCCGTTTATTAATTTATCCCATAAGAACAAGGCGATCAATTTGAGTCATTTAGAGGGTATGGTCAATTGGTTATACCAATGTACTCTCTCTATTCAAGTCCAAACACAACATTTTTCTTTTACATGTTTGCCAATGCAGAAATTGTAACGTAAATATCTCGAGTTTTACATTATAAAAAAATATAAAATTTTGATAATCTTATTGTACTTATAAAGGTGAATCAAACAAAATCCACATGACCTTATTTTATCTTACATATTGTAAGGAATTGAAAGATTCTCTTCACATCTTGATGATAAAAGGTGTTTTCGTGCGCTTATATACTTATATATGCATCTAACGTAAAATGGTTTCACTTTTGTACCGTTGGCTACATTTTAGCCACCCGTCACAATGTCGACTAAAGACCAGAGTTTGAGGAAAAACACATTCATCATATAGCTAATGCTAATTTGTGGGTAAAAGATAATGTCAACCCCTGAAATACAAGCAGATTCCCAACAAGATAATGAGAACTCTAAATTATCGTAACCACAAAGCTTAAGCTCGCGCGATGAACACCACGCTTAGCAATGAACTACATTGTATAAACAATTTCACGCTTAGCAATGAACTACAGTGTACAAACAATTCCTATCATCAATTCATTCAAAGTTTACAAATGTAGTTTGACAATATTATTCTATTCTATTTATATAAACGACAAATTAACCAATAGTAATAGTAACAAAAATTATACCATTAATATATATGTCTATCTATTTAGTACGTAAATATTTTTGTAGATTTGCAAGATGAAAGTAGGTTAGTTATCTTGGAGTATGTGTGTATTTGAAACAGAGAATTATTTGTTAGTTATTGTTGCGTGTAATTTCTATTGTTGTATTATAGATTAGAAAAAGATGATTTAGAAATATTTATGAAGCTCTATTAAAATTAAGTATTACGTATTTTATACCGACTTTTAAAAAATCTTTAATTGTTGTAAGTCCCAAAACTGTGTCAAAATAATAAATCACAAATTTCTAGGCTTTTTAATTTTTTTAGCTCATACATTTATGTTAGTACCTTTGTATAACGGCCATCAAAGAGTAGATATACATCAAACTATATATATTAACAGGGCCGCGAATTTCGCGGGTACCAAAACTAGTTAAAAATACAATACTTATACTCTAATGAAAACATTTTTCGGTAAGAATCCAAATACGTAAGTTTCGAAATATTTTGCAATATATTTTTTTGTTAGATTGATAATCAAATTTTGTTTTACGTAAACCATAGGTGTGATATCAAACTTTTTACACAATATCTTTTTTTAATCTTGCATGATCTAAAAATAAACTTTTCAAAACCGAAAAAAGATGATGTGGACGCTTTAGAATCGTTCGACAAAAGCCTCTTATATATTGATATATATTGATTCCATATAAGCTAATTCACTATTTAAAGGCACTAATAAAGGTCATCCGATAAACTTAACTAATAACATCACAAATAAAAACATAAATAATCGTTAATCGAATTAATCCGACAATTAAATTTTATCGAAACTTCCTTAAAAGTAAAAATCAAAACTTGTTGAAAAACATTTATTTAGCCTGTTATTTTATAACCAATAAAACGCACAAGCATCACAAGCTCACAACCCTTCAACTTTACACAAATTCTCATTTGTGACAGTCACTATACGTCACAAGTTTGGTTTCCCACTTGTCCTCCCACTTGCACGCTTGTGAAAGGAACCCAACCTGTTACAAGTTTGTAAGACTAAGGCCCTGTTATTTCTGACTTTTTAGAGCTGAACTGAACTGAACTGAACTGAACTGAATTTAATTGAGCTGAACTGAACTGAACTGAACTGAACTAAACAAAGCTGAACTGAAATAAGCTTATTGGAGCTGAACTGAGTTGAAAAAATAATAATAGTAAATATAATAATAACAACAACAACAACAATAATAATAATAAGGGTTTTTTCACAACTGCTACCTACTATAATTCATATTTTACCAACTGCTACCTAAGTAAACTTTTTTTAAAAACTGTTACCTGAATGCTCGCTTTGGGAATCTTTTAGTATCAATGCATATAATAACTTAAATTGAAACAATCTCAGCCCTTGATTTTAAAACTTAGTCTTAAGTGGTTATTTCTATTCCTATTTTGCCCTTACAATCAACCTTCTAACATCAACCTCATACAACCTTACTCTTTCATGACACTTAATTGAATCACTACTACAAATTCAGGCAATAACAACGCCCCATCAACAACGCATAATCACGAAAATTAAGACAAACCGTTGTGGAATGGATAATTATTTTTCCGCGGAATTTTATTAAACCTAATAACAACGGTATTAATTTTTCAAACGTTGTTATTAGTTTTAACAACGGGGTGAACTAAAATAACCGTTGTAAATAAATAAACTAATAACAACAGTTTAGTCTATATCCGTTGTTATTAATTTGGCGCAAAATAAGGAAAAGTAATAACAACGGGCACGAACAAACCCGTTGTTATAATGTGTTATTAATTTCGCGCAAAATTTGGCGTAAACTAATAACAACGGATATGATTTTGTTGTACGTTGTTGTTAGTTGTAACAACGGGTATAACTTTGTTAACCGTTGTAAATAAGTAAACTAATAACAACGGTTGACTATGAATAATAACCGTTGTCAATATTTGTTAATAAAGATGAAAAAAACACACAACACTAATAATACTGTACTGCAACACAAAAATACAAACACAAAGCGATTATACTGCAACACAAAACCACAAACACTAAGACATACTCCCTGATCGTCTCTTTGTCATCATCTCCGTCTGCTATTTCTTATTAATCAGGTATTCTAATAATTTTGCTTTATTGATTTCCTGAATTTCGTTTATTTGTGAATTAGTTGCCTTATACATTGCATTTTCTGAATTAGTTGGCTTATTATTGAATTAGTTTTAATTAGTTGGATTTTCTGAATACTTGGCTTACTATATATACTACGAATATAGATAAATGACTCGAACTTGGATGAATGTTGCGAATATGAGTGACCCAAACTATAAGGATTGTTTAGCTGAATTTTATGAAGTCTTTGCGAACAATTTGAATGGTTCTTCTAGTATTCCATGCCCTTGTGAAAGATGTGGTAATATTAGGTATATGGCTATTCCGGACGTTAAAATTCACCTAGAAAAGTATAGTTTTAGTCAATCCTATACCCGTTGGATTTTTCATAGGGAATCATTAGAGGAAGAGAATAACTTTGAAAAAGATTATCTTGAGGTATACGAAAGGATAACTGATGATCCCGAGTTTGCCGAGTATGTTGAGTTGGAAGCAGACGAGTTGAATGTTGGGTCTACAGATAATGAAGAAAAAGATGATGAATCAAATGCTTTTGAAGATAACAACATTAATTTGGATGACCTTGACAACATGTATGAGAAGTTGTGCGAGTCTGAAGCGCTTATGTACCCTGGTTGTAAGTACACAAAGATGTCGGCTGTGGTGAAGTTGTATAATATCAAGGGGGCAAATGGGGGTAGTGACACGTGTTTCACTAGTTTATTAGCCTTGATAAACGACATGCTTCCAGATGGTAATGTTCTTCCCGTTAAGACATATGAGGCTAAAAAACTAATTAGAGGGGTGGGTATGAAATATGAGAAAATACATGCATGTCCAAATGATTGCGTATTGTATCGAAAATTATATCAAAACTTAACCAATTGTCCGGTTTGTTTTGAGTGGCGTTATAAGGATAAGGAAGGGATCCCGGCTAAGGTGTTATGGTATTTTCCAGTGATACCAAGATTCATAAGGATGTTTGCGAATAGCAATGATTCAAAAATGTTAACTTGGCATGAAACTGGAAGAATAAATGATGGGAAGCTAAGACACCCGGCAGATGGTATGCAATGGAAATCGTTCGACGCTAAGTATCCCGAGTTCGGCATTGAACCTAGAAACTTACGTCTAGCGCTGTCCACTGATGGAATGAACCCACATGGAAACATGAGTACCCAACATAGTACTTGGCCAGTAGTGTTGGCAATATATAACTTACCTCCATATGTGTGCATGAAAAGAAAGTACTTGATGTTGTCGTTGTTAATTTCCGGCCCTAAACAACCTGGAAATAATATAGATGTCTATTTGGAACCTCTTTTAGATGATTTGCGAATTTTGTGGGATAGTGGGATAGAAGTATTTGATGCATATAGGAATGAAACTTTCAATTTGAGAGCGATGTTATTGTGTACAATAACCGACTATCCGGCTTATGGCGACCTTTCTGGGCATACGGTGCATGGGAAAGAGGCATGTCCATTGTGTGGGGAGGATATCGAGTCTGAATACTTGAAGTGTTCTCATAAGTATGTGTATTTGGGAAATAGGAGGGGCTTGGATCCTGACCATTGTTATCGCAAGCAGCAGAAAGCATTTAATGGACGTCAAGAACATCGTCAACCTCCTAGAATTTTGAGTGGGCATGAAGTTTATCAGAAAGTAAAGCATATTGAGATAAAATATGGGAAGAAGAACGGCTCTAAATTGTCTACTCGTGGGTATAAGAAAAGATCCATATTTTTTGATAAACTTCCATATTGGCCTGACCTGGAGGTCAGGCATTGCCTCGATTTCATGCACATTGAGAAAAATGTCTGTGATAATATTATCAATACCCTCCTGAATGTTCCCGGTAAAACAAAGGATAACGCCGCAGCTAGGGAAGATATGCAAATGATGGGTATTAGGCTAGAGTTGGCACCACAGAAGAGAGGTAATGGTACATTTTTACCGCCAGCAGCTTATACCCTTTCACGGAATGAGAAAAAAGAGTTTTGTGCATGCTTGAATGGAATTAAAGTGCCACATGGTTATTCGTCCAACATCAAAAGCCTTGTGTCGATGCAAGATCTAAAACTCACCGGGTTAAAGTCACATGATTGCCACACTTTGATGCAACAATTACTATCCGTGGCTATTCGCTCCATTTTACCTGAAAAGGTACGATATGCTATTACCAGATTCTGTCTCTTCTTCCAGTCCATATGCGATAAAGTCATCGATCCCGATGATGCGGATTCATTGCAGGACCTCGTTGTCACCTCTCTTTGTCATTTTGAAATGTATTTTCCACCCTCTTTCTTCACTATCATGATTCACCTGACCACTCACTTGGTTAGGGAGATTTTGTACCTTGGGCCCGTGTACTTGAGATACCAGTATCCTTTCGAAAGATTGATGAAAGTGTACAAGGACTATACATCTAATCGGTATCGTCCAGAAGGTTGTATTGCTGAACGCGCTATATTAGACGAAACTCTTGCATATTGTTACGCTCATCTCTCCCCTGAGGAGTTAATTGGCGTTCCAAAGAATCGTCATAGTGACTGGATGACCGGAAAAGGTATTAGGGGTCGGGTTGAAAAAATTGTGGCACGTGACATGTTACATTTAGCACATACGTATGTGCTAAACAACGAAGATGAGGTGCAACCTTATATTCAACAACACAAAGATGAGCTCAAATACGATCACCCAAACAAGAGCAAGATGTGGATTGCAAACGAGCATAAGAAGACGTTCGGGGAGTGGTTTAGGAATATTGTCTTGGAGTATAAGAATTTGTATGGTGATGACATCTCTCTTAGGTTACTACGTCTTGGGTTAGGTCCAAATGCCAGGGCCACTTTTTTCAGCGGTTTTGCTATTAATGGTTATACTTTTTACACCCGCGAGCAAGATGAGTTGAGCACAATGCAAAATAGTGGTGTGAGTTCTGAATTTGAGGCAATGCACTTTGCTACTTCAAAAGATAAAAACCCTATTTGGGGAAAATGCCTTTATTATGGTGTTATTCAAGAAATATTGGTATTAGATTACATTGATTTCACAATACCTCTGTTTCGATGTAACTGGGTTGATAACAACAACAATTGTGTTCGAAAGGATAAAATGGGATTTACGTTGGTCAATTTGGATAAGGTTGGCAATAATAAGGATGATCCTTTCATAATGGCATCCCAAGCTAAACAAGTGTTCTATGTCACCGATCCTATGGATAAGAAGTGGTATGTTGTACTATCTATAAGGAGTAGACGGGGTGCACCCGATAATGGTGGGGATAATGATCAGGATGTCGTGTTTGAGGGAATGGATCACTCTTCCACTGTATCTTATTTTGACAATGTTGACACTGATCATGATAACATTGAAAGCATCTATATGCGTGATGATCATGGTGAAGGTATTTGGGTTAACGAAGAAAATATGTCGGGTAAGAAACGTCCCCGATCCTGAGGTGGTTAATAATGTGAGGTATTAGCTTATATATTTGTTTTTATTTTTTAATTTAAATAACTATATATCTTCCTTTTAGTTTCTGTTATTTTTTTAAAATACTATCTTTCAGATTTTTTTTAAATAACTTATGAACGACATAGTTAATACAAACGTAAAGCACTGATACTTTATTAGCTCGAACAGATTTAGGAACCATAGCGGAAATCTTACAACCATAGCGGAAATCTTACATACAAGACCACATGCCCTCTCATCCCATTACACTGCTATTATGATAGACTGATACAGACACACACACAATTGACACTCAACATCTAACACAGGACGTTGCTTGGAATTTTTAGGTGTACATTGCTTGGAAAACAGCCACAACCTGGTTGTAGGCATCGACGATTTCTGAATTGGCCGACTGCTGACCATTCAAGATGGTCGGATACGGCACGTGGAAATAGTCCACGGTATTCTTCAGAAGCTCGGCGTCCTCGTCTGTGGCTACCCAGAGGTATGGTTCGACTGTTGATCTATTCGGAGCAACCCGGTCGCTCTTACCATGGCGTCTGAGTTGAAACATATTGCCAAGCTTAAATGTTGATTCTGCATCTGCAAGTGATGTTCCAAACTGAATGAGTAGTATCCCTTTGAATCCCCAAGGCGCCCATTGTGCCTTAATTCTGCTGACCGAGTATCCCAGCTCAATAAGCTTATTCCTCAAAGGAGTAAAGCTTTTGGCAACAAATTTTCCATCGTCCAAATGTCTTGGGGCATTCATTAGGACACAGTGATATGGACGAGCAACATTTTCAGACATTTCCAAAATAGATAAGTAATTTGATGGTTTTGGTTTGATTTATTTGTAGTGAGTATTCTTTTCTGAATTTATAGCAAGTTCAAGATGTGTAGTCATTCAGTGTATTGTCTTTAGCTTTCGTTAGCTTTGGTCATTGTTGAAGATTCCCAAATTATTTAGGTTTTGGTCATTCAGAATACAGTCTCCATGTTTTGGTTTCTGCTGATTATTATTGCAGTGTATAGTGCTTATGATATTGCTGTCTTTTTTGGTTTCTGCTGATTATTATTGCAGTGTATAGTGCTTATGATATTGCTGTCTCTTTTTATAATTAAAAAAAATAAAGGTAAGCAACAACAACGGTTGTTGTAAATATACCCGTTGTTATTGCTTATAACAACGGTTATTAGTCACAAACCGTTGTCATAGTGTTTATTAATCACAACGGGTAGACTACTTTAACCGTAGTCATTAGTCTATAACAACGGTTTGTTTATAATAACCGTTGTCAATATTTGTTAATAAAGATGAAGAAAACACACAACACTAATAATACGACTGTACTGCAACACAAAAACTCTATCACAAAGCGATCATACTGCACCAATAAGACATACTCCCTGATCGTCTTTCTGTGATCATCTCCCTTATTAATCAGGTATTATTTTTATCAACTATTTCTTATTAAGATTGTTCAATTCTTATTATTGAATTGTGGATTTCCTGAATGTCGTTTATTATTGAATTTGTGAATTAGTTCAATTCTAATTTTGCTTTATCGATTGAATAGCTTTGAATTGAATTAGTTTAATTACTTCTAAACTTAAGTCAAAAAACAAATTAACGTATCAACATTAATATTATTAAATAATAAGTTCAAACGGCGGCACACACAAATGGCGCCAAAACAACAAACAACTACAATCAAACAACAACAACAACAAACTAAATTGAGTCCGGGTAAATCTCCCGGATAGCTGCCACCGCTAGAGCATATGCATCAATCGGGTCAGCCTCGGCCAGAACCAACCCTTCCCACTGATATACCTGGGTCACTTCAACGAGGTCGACCCCATTTGGGAAACGGTGACGGTCATGTTCGGAAGCCACCCATAGATATGGCCCAGGCTGGTGGTCCGTGCTCTCAACAAAATCTTTTCGCCCATGCCCGACCTTGTCAAACATTCTTGTCAGTTTGAATGCGGACGCACGATGAGCATCCGTCATCCCAAACTCGAAAACGAGTTCCCCTGTAAAGTACCTGCGATGATAATTTGGCCGCATCTTCTTGATTAAGTAGCCATTTCGAATAAGCGTATCACAGAGTTTCTTGTAGCTTTTACACACAACTTAACCACCCTCAATATGAGAAGGCATTTGTTTCATGATGCAAGCATATGGTTTAGTAAAAGTTTCAGACATTTTGTATGGTTGATGTTAGTATTGAGGCTGGGAAATTTTGTATGGTTTAGCAAATATGTTATTGATTGGAGTTGGGAAATTTTGTATGTGGTTGATAACCTTGTATTGAGGCTGTATTTATAGAGAGTTATTGATTGGAGTTATTGAGTCACATGCAGTTATTGATTCACATGCATGCATTGGTTCACATGAAGGCATTGATTCACATGCATTTACAAATCCCAAAACGACTATACATTCACATGCAGTACGTTATTGATTGAGTAAATGTGTGAATGTATATATGCAGTTACATTTCCTATGCAGTCAATGCACTTACTGCAATATGCAGTAACTACTGACTGTCCACAACGGTTATAAACAAAGGCCCGTTGTGGAAAGTAATAACAACGGTTTTTTAAGGAATAACCGTTGTTATTTCTCTATCACAACGGCTATGATGCACCGATGTCATTACTCTATCACAACGGTTTTAGTCAGCAAAACCGTTGTGGAAAGTAATAACAATGGGTTTTTTAACCAATAACCGTTGTTATTTCTCAAAATTATTATTTTTAATTAAAAGATATTGCAGTCCAAATCCGTGAATAAACAACAGCAGAACCAGCATTGATTAAAGCATCCATTGAACATCATCAATGGCAGCATAACCCCTCTATAAATACAGCCTCAAAACCCCTCCTTTAAATATTACATAACCCTAATTAATTACTCCAAAAATTAACATCATCAATGGCAGCAGTTAACCTTCCCAACGATGAGACGACCCTTACAAAATTGATTGCAGATGAGGAGGAGGCTCTTGCCGTAGTTCCCGCTGATCATCACCCATTGATTAAAGGATCCATTGAACATCGAAGGGATTATTGGATTAAGAGGCTTGAAGCAGTCCGACTTGTCAACCAAGCGTCGTCATCATCATCGTCCTCTGGCTACCCACGTCGGCCTGATACTCGCAGGTTGGATGCCGCAAGAGATATGTTGAGTTGTACCCGTCCTACCTTATCTCCACATGCAAGACGTGTACTTGCATGCATTGAATCTGTAATTGCAAAATAAGAGGTTAATGATCCGGAAGTCATCAGTATCATCAATATTGTTTCGGATTGTTGGTGGCATTGTGAGAAAAGTTTTTTACTCTTAACCGGAATTGTTCCGGATTATTTAACATCTTTATTTATTTGATGTCGGATGAATGTAATGTACTTTAATATAAAATCTAGGTTATTCCTAATGAAATCAATGAGAAAGAATGTTGTTTAAAGTGTTTGAATTGATATGATTAATTCCGTTGATGTTCAATATTTTGATGTTTGATCAATAGCGATAATCTACTAGTATATAGGGTTTAGGGTTTAGGGTTTAGGGTTTAGGGTTTAGGGTTTAGGGTTTAGGGTTTAGGGTTTAGGGTTTAGGGTTTAGGGGTTAGGGTTATTTTGAAGTAACACACGTATACTAATAATGATACTTAATAATTAAAAGTGATCCGACCCGAAAATGATACTTAATAATCACGCGGATAATAAATAAAGATTTCTATCGAATTAAATTAAATAACCCGATACTAGCTAATTAATTTTGGGCCGGACATTTTCAGGTTTGTGATGCAAAAACGGCCCGACTCGATATATAACCTCATCCGCTAGTGCTTGACCTGGAAAATGATCGACGACAATTAACAATCCCGAAACAGACACGAAAGCCGAAAGGACCCGGCCCTCGCTCGCTCCCTGACCCAAACTAACCCGGTAAAGTTACGTACCCTGCAAATCTAACCCGATCGGAATATGGCATAGTAACCATTTATTTGTTGATATATAAAACGTAATAAGTATAATAAGTGATAAATAATGTGGGGTATGGTGATAAGTAATAATTAGTGATAAATGTATGTGGGGTAGTTTTGATGGCCGTCAATATATGAAAATAACCATTTGTTGATAAAACGTAATTAAGCGAGACGATAAATAACAAAAACCGTAAAGATAATTAATTAATGGAAAATAGTTGGGGATTATTGTAAGGGGCCGGTTTCTTCAATTTTATGTGATTAGTTATTTGATTATAAAGATCGGACTAAATAGGTGGTAAGTTTAAACTTTTGAACCCAATAATATATTATAGGTGGTAAAAAGCAAAAAACCGTCCCTTTTAATTAATTTGAGCATATATATATATGCATCAATATATCCGTCCCTTTTAGCGTACTTGAACGAAGTCGATCGACCCCATTATTTAATTTGGGAAACATTGACGTGTATATATAATACTTGCATGCATTGATGAATCTGTTATTATTGCAAAGTACGAGGTTAATGATCCGGAAGTCATCAATATTATATATCATCAATATTATCATCATGTTCCGAAACCACCCGATCCGAAACCACCTGATGACACGTGCCCCCGACCCAAAAGCGATCGACCCGAAGTAGCTACTAGCTCTAGATAGTGGATTGCTCGATCCGTAACTGGCCACCCGATCAGTTTCAGGTTAGCTAGTGATGCGTGATTATAATAACCAGTACCTTAAAAAGAAAATGACCCGATTCGAGAATCACTAGACTCGATATATATAACCACATCCGCTTGACCCAGAAATTATCGACGACCCGCCCAATTATAAACATTCCCGAAACAGACACGAAAGCCGAAAGGACCCTCCCCGACCCAAACTAATAATAACCCGATCGATAAAGTTATTAATTACAAACCCGCCGAATCTAACCCGATCGGAATTGATTCCCAGGCCAAACCCGACCCGAGCTAATAATTAAACGTAACTTACGCCTATAGTATACAAATCTTTAAATAACATAACAATTATGATGTACTATAACTATATATATATTATAAAATTAAATAAATTAATTAAATTTAGAGCAAAGTTAAATAAATCAAACGTAATTAATGAATTTATTTTTGTGCCTAAAATTTTAATACCGCGCGCGCGTATCTGAAAAATTAAAAAAAACACACATAATCTATAAATACGGTTCTTTATAATACCACCGTTGATATTACTTTCAACAACGGGTCACCTGAAGAAACCGTTGTCATAGTGTTTATTAGATTTTTCCTTTTGGCGCATTTTGGTGAAAATATATAACAACGGGTGTCGTTAACCGTTGTCATTACTCGATAACAACATTGGTTTTTAGTATAACCGTTGTCAATAGTTTCTCTTAATAAAAAATAATTTACAATCCTACAGAGTAAATTAAACACACAAATAATTTACAATCACGTACATTATCATCATCATCATCCTCGTTTACAACACAAATCTTTTTGTTTATTATCATCATCATCCTCCTCGTTCTCTTGATCATCATCCTGCTCGTTCTCTTTATCATCATCCTGTTTTCATTTTTATTATCAGGTAATTTTTGTGTTTCGTCTTTAGGGTTTTAAGATTGAAGTTCATCTTTTTGTTTTCATTTTCTATTTATCGTTGTATTTATCATCTAGTTTCATTCCTTTCTAAGTTTTTAGAGTTTTAGAATCTCTGCATGACTCTTTATTTGTTCAGTTACTATTTCGTTCATTTTAAGGTCTTAGGGTTTTAGAATCGCTGTATGCATGACTCTGTTCCGTTACTATTTCATTTCTTTTGAAGGTCTTAGGGTTTTAGGATTATCATGGGTGAAAAACGGAAAAGAGTAGAAAACAATGATAAGGGGATAAGCCTGGTGAGAGGGGTGCTTCGAAGTGCCCTGCAACCCTTGCAGCTATAGCGGCAAAAAAGTCGCTGCCTATAAAATGGAGTGTGAAAGGTGTTCCTACTGGTCCAAATGTTGGCCATTTATCCACTTGGATTGGAGTTACAACCAAACAGTTTGCGTCTATTAATTTAGATGATTTCAGGAATATAAATCCTGCATTGCAGAACTTACTCTTGATCCGTATAAAGGTATGA
>JAIUZE010025753.1:0-21999 GCA_022085475.1 Heliosperma pusillum | reverse complement strand
TGCCGCAACTGATGGTCAAACTGAGAGAACGATCCAAACTTTGGAAGATCTTCTCCGAGCTTGTGCTTTAGACTTTCACACTTCTTGGGAGAAATGTTTGCCTCTGGTGGAATTTTCTTATAACAACAGTTATCATGCATCTATCAAGATGTCACCGTACGAGGCTTTATACGGTAGAAAGTGTCGTAGTCCTGTTTGTTGGGATCAAGTCCAGGATGATCATATGTTGAGTCCCGACATAGTGACTGAAACAATTGATCAAGTTCAAGTCATTCGAGAGCGAATGAAAGCCGCTCAAGATAGACAGAAATCCTATGCCATTGTTCGTCGTCGACCACTTGAATTTGATGTTGATGACCGTGTATTCCTTAAAGTGTCACCAATGAAAGGAGTGAAACGGTTTGGAGTGAAGGGAAAGTTGAGTCCTAAGTATATTGGACCGTTTCGTGTGCTTAAAAGAGTTGGTCCTGTTGCATATCGTTTGGAATTACCTCCGAACTTGAGTAAAGTTCATGATGTGTTCCATGTTTCGCAATTGAAGAAGTATATCAGTGATCCGAGTCATATTATTCAAGATGAGTGATTGGACTTGGAATAAATTTGGCTTGGAAGAAAGGTCGATTCGTATACTTGAAAGGGCTAACAAACAACTCAGAAACAAGGTGGTACCCTTAGTTCGTATTCTTTGGCGTTTTGGAAACGTTGAATCAGAAACTTGGGAACCCGAAGCTAAAATGTTAGCTAAATATCCCGAGCTCTTTGCTTGAGGTAAATTTCCTTTTTCCTTTCCTCTTTCTATTCGATTTATTCTTTCGAATATTCCGTTCCTTCTATCGAATATCATCTTTTATAGATAGATTATTAGAAGATTTAGTTAGAAAGTTTAAGCATAGATAGTAGAGTTATTACCTTTACTATAAAATTTTTGAACTAAAAGCTTTTGGAAATGTTTATGATTTCAAGTATTGTACCGTCAAGGAGTGTTGAGACTTGTTATTGGAGACGTTCGATAACTAGTTTTCTCATTTATTGATGCGAAAATGTATCTTTTAAAGTCTTTGACTTGGGACGTCGATGTTCTTAACAGCTGACGAGAACCTTCCGCCCCAGTGATAAGACCCTGTAATTTTATTACGAATATATTTTTAACAGTTTTGAGATAGACCTACATATATGTTACTTTCCTTCTTCTAAGTTTCGAGGACGAAACTTTTTAAAAGGAGGGGTGATTGTAACAACCCGAAAAGTACCCTATTTTTCTAGTGAAAATATTTTACGAATACTTTTCAGCCGGTTTAAGTTTTAAAGTGGAATTTATTGTTTCCAGTTGAATTTTGAAATTCCGAGTTCGTATTTGGAATTTTTGAGAGATTCCATGAGAATCCCGTTTTTTAGTCAACTTTGACTTTCGTTGACTTTTTCCGACTCGCCTTGTAATTTTGAAGACCGAAAATTTATTTAAAAAAATAATATTTTTAATTTATTTTTATTAAGATTTATTTGGATTTATGATAATTTAATATAATTATTTTGAATTTATTCGGAATTAAAGAGAAGGTTTTACGGTTTAATCTCGAACGTCATTTAACTATTCCCGAGTCGACTTAAATCCCGAAACAAACCCGAAACTCGACTTTGGCATGAGTCACACGCCCATGTCACCTTTTTCTACTCACTTTAGATATTTTAAATTTATATGATTAAACTAATAATAATATCTAAGATATTTATAACTTTATCGATCCGTCAACGAAAATTTCGCAAATCGTTTACAAAACAGACCCGACTATCACCATACCACACGGCTCCTTTGCCCTCTAATAGGACTAGATATTTTCCTTTCTTTTGATTACAATAACATAATATCTAGATATTTGGTTTAATTAACTTAATATCTAATTATATCTAATCAATTACCGTAATATAATTATTAAACCCGAGTCAATTCCGTAACAACAATTTCAAAACCCGACTCATAAATTCTTCTATAACTACACGGCTACTCTCCTCCATTACTCACTAACTACCTTTTCATTTTTCAATAAATCAACTTAAGATCTAATTAATACTTTCTTTAATCGTTCTTCATCGTTCTTCGTCGTTCTTCATCGTTCTTCGTCGTTCTTGAGCAAAATCGACACAAAACCTTCATTTCTTATTCAAATCCGTCCTAACTTATATTTCTAGAATCTCCTCTTCGCTCTCCATCTTCAAGTACGGTTTATTTTCAATTCCGACAAAATCGTTTTCAACCCTTTAATTATGGAAAATCAAGTTTTAATTCTAACAATATTATTCTTGTCATTTCTTATAGGGGAAGATTTTGAAGACGAGTTTGGTGACTCGTATATTTTGGGTGAAGATTAGTAGACGGGTTTATACTTCTTATTTTTTTGGTGCTAATTGATTTCGCTAGCTAAGGTAACGATTCCGATTTACTCGACGAATTAATGTCACATACCTTATGTTTTTAGTTATGTTGTTGTTATTTACGGTTTTAGTTAGTAACATGATAAGTAGTGATTTTTATTATGTTGTATGAATATTTAGCATGATTAGTGTTCTTGACATATTTGAATGATTTGTTCATAATCATGATTTTGTATGGATGGTTGTTAAAATGATTGTTTGTTAATTAAAAACATGTTGGAAATATTTTGCTGTTTGATTGGTGGTAGAACCGTGGAGGGTGGCTGAAAAACCAGCCCAAACCAGCCCAAAACCAGGCCGGTTCAGGCCGGTTCAGGCCGGTTCAGGCCGGTCCAGGTCCGGTCTGGATTGGTCCGGGTATGGTCCTTGGGTCTTGTGTCGATAATTGATTGTTTTGTTGTTGTTTTGACGGGTTTTAAATATGTTAAGCATGCGGGAAATATTAAGAAACGGTTTTAAAAATATCAAACCAAAACAGCCAAAACAGCCCAAATTGGGCCGGTTTATTTTCGGCCCAAAACAGTCCGTGGGTTCCTTCCATGGACTTGTGACGGTTTTTGAGTTATTGTTATTTTATGGTGTTTTGTAATATTTAGCAAGTGGGAAATGTTAATAAGTAAAATATTTAATTAAAAGGTTTTTCATAAAATTATTATTTCTCACATGTTAGAAATAATAATACGAGATCGTAG
The DNA here is from genome assembly GCA_022085475.1 of Heliosperma pusillum. Taxonomy (NCBI): domain Eukaryota; kingdom Viridiplantae; phylum Streptophyta; class Magnoliopsida; order Caryophyllales; family Caryophyllaceae; genus Heliosperma; species Heliosperma pusillum. Next base: position 18,877 of record JAIUZE010025753.1, on the reverse strand, counting down.
TTTAATTTGATATCCTTTAAGTCAAGCGGGTTTTTCGTAAGCTTTAATAATTCACATGTTAGAAGTTTTAATAAAATAACATGTAGTGAATATGTTGATTTTTGTGTTCAAGTCTAATTGGTAAAGACTCTGTTTCTAGCCGGTTTGACCAAACGGGTTTGGTCAAACTAAGATCTAGTCAGCCCCGTTTTGACTGATGACCCGTCGCGGGACTCGGGTCGGGGATTTGTCTTCAAGTAAGGTTGTATTTAATTAATGAATTAGCCTTAGTAATATGAGGCGATATGTTATTTGAATATGATTTATATGCAATTAGTCACATGATAGGAAGTTTTTCCCGTGACTGTTTGATTGTATGATATATGTCGTGTTGACTAAGTACCCATAGAGAATTATGAGTATATGGTGTCTTGACCATTCTAATTCTAAATGAGTAGCTTGGACCATGACATTGATAGGCTTTACTGTCTTTAACGAGTATATGTTCACCTGTTGATAGCTTTTGTGTCTCGGCTTGGTGGGTTTATATCCAAGTTGGGGCATGGCTGCCTAATCCAATTTGGGAATGGAGCCAGCTTAAGTACTAGCCATCTCTGCTTAGGGGGTCGCCTAGTAGAGTTTCTCATGTACTGTTTTGTCATGGGACGGGGAATGGAATAGCTGTTGTCGCTAGGTCTGATCAGTCTAGGACTAGGATGTTTTCCTACCTTGTGGTATAGCCTCGAGTTACAGAAGTAGACTATCGCCGTCCTAAGAACTTATGCATGTTTCTAGAAGTATCAGTCTTTCATGTTTGATGATTCTATGAGTCTTAGAAGGTGAGATGCAAGCCGGCTAAGGTTGATAGAGTTTGGATTACCGGTTGTTAACTGATTCACATGATATTATGTTTGATTAGGGTTTGAGTGTATCAGGGCCATGTTTTAAATGTAACCGCTGAGCCAGCATACCAGCTTCCCTACCTCGTATTATAGTTTATTATCAGATTCACATGATAGCTTTCATATGATAGTTATATGTTAGTTAATTGTATTCATAACATGAAAAGCATATCGTATATGTTAAAGGTGTTGTATTTTCCATATACATCTCTTTTATGTATTCATGTTTTATTAAACTCGACATTTCGTGGCTGGGAGAACTCGGAGTTACTCCCCACTGACTGTGGCTTCCGTGTTTATATTTAATGCGGTTGGCAGGTTTGTGATGCATACTTGGGTACATTGACGAGCTAGCGAGCGAAGTATTTACCTTGGACCTATATTCGGTTCTTTAGGATTGTATATTATTATACACTCTTTTATTTCCGTATTTATACGGGAGATATGTCTCCCGTTTTGGATAATTCTTTTGTATAATATTATTTCCTTTTTGTTGAACCTTTTCATTTAAGACACCTTCGTTATGTATTCTCATCTTTTATTTAGTTAAATTATTTCTTTCTTTCCGCAAATTTGAGGGTGTCACAGATGATATATAAAAATTAATGATGACTTCCGGATTATTAACCTCGTACTACTTTGCAATAATAACATATTCATCAATGCACATGCAAGTATTATATATACACGTCAATGTTTCCAAAATTAAATAATGATATGGGGTCGATCGACTTCGTTCAAGTACGCTAAAAGGGACGGATATATGGATGCATATATATATATATATGCTCAAATTAATTAAAAAGGACGGTTTATTGCTTTTTTACCACCTATATATAATATATATATTATTGTGTATGTACATACGTTTTATCAACAAATAAATGGTTAATAGGCTATATTCCGATCTGGTTAGATTCGTAGGGTATGTAACTTTACCGGGTTAGTTTAATTGGGTCAGGGAGCAGCGAGCGACGGCCGTGTCCTTTCGGCTTTCGTGTCTGTTTATTCGTGTGTCTGTTCATTTAATTTAATTTAATTCGATCATTTAAATGTTAATATGCTAGCGGATGAGGTTATATATCGAGTCGTCGGGCCGTTTTTGCATCACAAACCTGAAACTGTCCGACCCAAAATTAATTAGCTAGTATCGGGTTATTTAATTTAATTCGATAGAAATCTTTATTTATTATCCGCGTGATGATTATTAGGTATCATTTTCGGGTCGGATCACTTTTAATTATTAAGTATCATTATTAGTATACGTGTGTTACTTCAAAATAACCCTAAACCCTAAACCCAAAACCCTAAACCCGAAACCCTAAACCCTAAACCCGTTTTTATACACTTCTATATATATATATATATATTAGATTATCGCTATTGATCAAACATCAAAATATTGAACATCAACGAAATTAATCATATCAATTCAAACACTTTAAACAACATTCTTTCTCATTGATTTCATTAGGAATAACCTAGATTTTATATTAAAATACATTACATTCATCCGACATCAAATAAATAAAGATGTTAAATAATCCGGAACAAATCCGGTTAAGAGTAAAAAGCTTTTCTCACACTGCCACCAACAATCCGGAACAATATTGATGATACTGATGACTTCCGGATCATTAACCTCTTATTTTGCAATAACTGATTCAATGCATGCAAGTACACGTCTTGCATGTAGAGATAAGGTAGGACGGGTACAGCTCAACATATCTCTTGCGGCATCCAACCTGCGAGTATAAGGCCGACGTGGGTAGCCAGAGGACGATGATGATGACGACGCTTGGTTGACAGGTCGGACTGCTTCAAGCCTCTTAATCCAATAATCCCTTCGATGTTCAATGGATCCTTTAATCAATGGGTGATGATCAGCGGGAACTACGGCAAGAGCCTCCTCCTCATCTGCAATCAATTTTGTATGGGTCGTCTGTGACAACCCTCGCGAATGCGGAAATAAAACATACAAGAATGTGAATTATAAAGCGGAAAATACGGTATTTTAAAAAAAAACTTTATACATGCAAGATAGAAATACGAGGAATGTCAGTAATTATAAACCAAATATAAAATACTACAAGAGACGTAGTCTCTCAAAATGTTAACCAACAACAAAGTTATTAGCAACTAGCTAATCAACGTCTAGAGGTGTTTCATCCAGGGACAACGCCCGCTAGCTCACACCCGAACCCAAAATACCACAAGCAAAAAGCCATCCATGCAGGCAACCTGTTCATTCATGAAAAACATGAACGCCACAATCAGTGGGGAGTAACTCCGGGTTCTCCCAGCCATATCACATTAAACGTACATAGAAGGAAATATAAAAGTAAAATCATGCATATATAGATATACATGTGAGATACGATAAGGATAGATAGGCAATCCAATATATAATGATAAGAGCATAAGAGTTAAGAATCCGAATCCATCATGTGATACAAAGACTCGGGGAAAACACTCTTAGGCAACCGAATACGCTCACTAGGGCTTGCATCTCATCGTTAGCGGTATAAGTTTGATAAGATTGAGACTCGACAAACAAACCATGCCAAGTCAAGCAATGACCATGAATAAATCCATCATGTTATCATCCATTCAAACATACCAATACATAGACGATGCCAAATCATGCAATGACCATGAATAAAATCATGAAATCACGCATTCAAAGACGACGACACAAAGACGACATCTCTCACGCTAAATGAAACGCACTAGCACCGTGTACATGGCAAGTATGATTAACAGGCATCCACGGGAGAAAAACCTTCCCTGAACGCATACACGATTCAATCCATTTCGTATATGTAGACTAATTTCTCCTGGTAGGAACGATAATAAAACGGCTCCTAATCTAAACCTGGCCAGATTCTCGGAATCACATTTTCCGATTCGACATGCGATCACGTTTCGCATCCAAGACTCGGTCAATCATAGACGCCGAGTACCCCAAATTCGGTAGATCAATTCACGAAAGAGGCGGAAAAGAGCACAAGCCTCATAACAAGCGGTACGCTACATGCAAATAACACCACCTCGCAAGTACACAACATTTGACGGCCGGGTCGATCAACGCAATGCGTTCAACTCCCAACAACGTCGTCGTATGCCCACTAACACATGCATTTAAGCAGTAGGATACCTCCCGTTCCGACATTCCAGCCTTACGAACGTGGAGGTAGCCAAGGGAATGAGAGTACAAAGCACAAGACAAAATAGTGCTCAACCCGTATCATTTGTAAAAACCGACTCAAAGTGGGACATAGCAAAAACCGTCACAAAACATGTGATACAAGCGAATGAAATATCATATATCCAAAACATGAATATTATAAGTCACTACGTAAAATTATACGATAAACGAACGGTCGGAATTATTATAAATGAAAACCGTAAACAAGAAATTCAAACAACATTCAGCAGGTGCCAGCCGGTCAGGCTGACCGGCTGCCGGTCTACCGGCTAAGGCCAATAGTCAAGTGAAAAACCAAAATGAAACAACAGCATGTCCCAGCCGGTCAGGTGGACCGGCTGCCGGTCTACCGGCTGGGACCAAAGGGTCATTTGAAAAACAAGGAAGAAAGGGGGTGTCTCAGCCGATGGTCTGACCGGCTGCCGGTCGATCGGCTGAGCCCAACTTCATTTTCCAAAATCACGTAAAAATTCCAAAATATACAGCAGGTGCCCCAGCCGGTGGTCTGACCGGCTGCCGGTTGACCGGCTGGGGTCCAATTCACACGAAAATGCCTTGTTTCAACCATGTTCAACATTCATCAATTATCGATTATCACTCTAATCCATCAATTCACATATGAATACTCAACAAACAACATCCATCAACAATAATACAAGTCATAAGTTTACTAACTATAATCTAAATACGGTTTCTATCCTAGAAATCACATAAAACACGTAAATGATACCGAGTAACCCTTCACCTTTACCTTTTCGCGTCTTTAATCGATTCTATATCTTCCTAGTCTCCACCTACATACAATTAGATAATAAAAGATGAATATCATTCACCTTAAGAAAGACGGATAATTTAAAAAGCGAGAAAGACGGTAATTTTATTACCAATACGGATAGAGGAAGCTAAGAGGGGAAGAATAAGACGAACTTACGTGAATTTCAACAAGAAACGAGTGAGCTATGATGATTCTAAGAATGTAAAGATTATGGAGGCAAGGGTTTTGGTTTCTTAGAGAAGAAGAAATGTGTTGTGTTTGTGAATGAAAAATAGGTTAAGTGAGTATGAGGGAATATAAGTGGAAAAAAGTCAAAGAAAGTCAAACTCGCCTTAAGACGGGATTCTCATGGAATCTCGCGGAAATTCCAAATACAAACTCGGAAATTCTAGATTCGACTCGGAAAATTAAATTCTATATTAAAATTAAATTTCGCTGAAAAGTATCGGTAAAATATTTTTACTAGAAAAAATAGGGTACATTTGCGGGTGTTACATCGTCTCATCGTTGGGAAGGTTAACTACTGCCATTGATGATGTTAATTTTTGGAGTAATTAATTAGGGTTATGTAATATTAAAAGGAGGGGTTTTGAGGCTGTATTTATAGAGGGGTTATGCTGCCATTGATGATGTTCAATCGATGCTTTAATCAATTCTGGTTCTGCTGTTATAGTTGTTCTGCTGTTGTTTATTCACGGGTTTGGACTGCAATATCTTTTAATTAAAAATAATAATATTGAGAAATAACAACGGTTATTGGTTAAATAACCTGTTGTTATTACTTTCCACAACGGTTTTGCTGACTAAAACCGTTGTGACAGAGTAATGACATCGGTGCATCATAGCCGTTGTGATAGAGAAATAACAACGGTTATTCGTTAACAAAACCGTTGTTATTACTTTCCACAACGGTTTTGCTGACTAAAACCGTTGTGATAGAGTAATGACATCGGTGCATATATAGATTCACACATTTATTCAATTTACTGCATGTAAGTGCATTGACTGCATAGGAAATGTAACTGCATATATACATTCACACATTTACTCAATCAATAACGTACTGCATGTGAATGTATAGTCGTTTTGGGATTTGTAAATGCGTATGAACCAATGCATGCATGTGAATCAATAACTGCATGTGACTCAATAACTCCAATCAATAAGTCTCTATAAATACAGCCTCAATACAAGGTTATCAACCACATACAAAATTTCCCAACTCCAATCAATAACATATTTGCTAAACCATACAAAATTTCCCAGCCTCAATACTAACAAAATGTCTGAAACTTTTACTAAACCATATGCTTGCATCATGAAACAAATGCCTTCTCATATTGAGGGTGGCTACGTTGTGTGTAAAAGCTACAAGAAACTCCGTGATACGCTTATTCGAAATGGCTACTTAATCAAGAAGATGTGGCCAAATTATCATCGCAGGTACTTTACAGGGGAACTCGTTTTCGAGTTTGGGATGACGGATGCTCATCGTGCGTCCGCATTCAAACTGGCAAGAATGTTTGACAAGGCCGGGCATGGGCGAAAAGATTTTATTGAGAGCACGGACCACCAGCCTGGGCCATATCTATGGGTGGCTTCCGAACATGACCGTCACCGTTTCCCAAATGGGGTAGACCTCGTTGAACTGACCCAGGTAGAGCAGTGGGAAGGGTTGGTTCTGGCCGTGGCTGACCCGATTGATGCATATGCTCTAGCGGTGGCAGCTATCCGAGAGATTTACCCGGACTCAATTTAGTTTGATGTTGTTGTTTGGTTGTTTTGGCGCCATTTGTGTGTGGCGCCGTTTAAAATTATTATTTAATAATATTAATGTTGATACGTTAATTTGTTTTTTGACTTAAGTTTAGAAGTTATTAAACTAATTCAATTAAAAGCTATTCAATCGATAAAGCAAAATTAGAATTGAACTAATTCACAATTCAATAATAAACGACATTCAGAAAATCCAAAATTCAATAATAAGAAGTAATTAAACATGGAGACTGTATAATGAATGACCAAAAGCTAAATAATTTGGGAATCTTCAACAATGACCAAAGCTAACAAACACTAAAGACAATACACTGAATTCAATAATAAGAATTGAACAATCTAGCTAGAAAATCTTAATAAGAAATAGTTGATAAAAATAATACCTGGTTAATAAGGGAGATGATGACAGAAAGACGATAAGTGGTGCAATATGATCGCTTTGTGATAGAGTTTTTGTGTTGCAGTACAGTCGTATTATTAGTGTTGTTAGTCTTTATTTACAAATATTGACAACGGTTATTATAAACAAACCGTTGTGATAGAGTAATGACTACGGTTAAAGTAGTCTACCCGTTGTAATTAATAAACACTATGACAACGGTTTGTGATTAATACACGTTGTTATAAGCAATCACAACGGGTATATTTACAACAACCGTTGTTGTTGCTTACCTTTATTTTTTTTAATTATAATTAGAGACAGCAATATCATAAGCAATATACACTGCAATAATCAGCAGAAACCAAAAAAGACAGCAATATCATAAGCACTATACACAGCAATATCAGCAGAAACCAAAACATGGAGACTGTATAATGAATGACCAAAAGCTAAATAATTTGGGAATCTTCAACAATGACCAAAGCTATCAAAAACTAAAGACAATACACTGAATGCTATAAATTAAGAAAAGAATACTGACTGCAAATAAACCAAACCAAAACCATCAAATTACTTGTCTATTTTTGAAATGTCTCAAAATGTTGCTCGTCCATATCACTGTGTCCTAATGAATGCCCCAGGCCATTTGGACGATGGAAAATTTGTTGCCAAAAGCTTTACTCCTTTGAGGAATAAGCTTATTGAGCTGGGATACTCGGTCAGCAGAATTAAGGCACAATGGGCGCCTTGGGGATTCAAAGGGATACTACTCATTCAGTTTGGAACATCACTTGCAGATGCAGAATCAGCATTTAAGCTTGGCAATATGTTTCAACTCAGAGGCCATGGTAAGAGCGACTGGGTTGCTCCGAATAGATCAACAGTCGAACCATACCTCTGGGTAGCCACAGACGAGAACGCCGAGCTTCTAAAGAATACCGTGGACTATTTCCACGTGCCGTATCCAACCATCTTGAATGGTCAGTAGTCGGCCAATTCAGAAATCGTCGATGCCTACAACCAGGTTGTGGCTGTTTTCCAAGTAATGTACACCTAAAAATTCCAAGCAACGTCCTGTGTTAGATGTTGAGTGTCAAGTGTGTGTGTGTCTGTATCAGCCTATCATAATAGTAAGGTAATAGGATGGGAGGGCCTGTGGTCATGTATGATGGCCAGGAGGGCCTGTGTGTCTGTATCAGCCTATCATAATAGCATTGTAATGGGGTTTTAGGGCCTGTGGTCTTGTATCAGCCTATCATAATAGATGTTGAGTGTCAAGTGTGTGTGTCTGTATCCGCTATGGTTGTAATATTTCCGCTATGGTTCCTAAATGCAAATCTGTTCGAGCTAATAAAGTATCAGTGCTTTACGTTTGTTATTACTATGTCGTTCCTAAGTTATTTAAAAAAAATCAGAAAGATAGTTATTTAAAAAAATAACAAAAACTAAAAAAAAAAACAAATATATAAGCTAATACCTCACATTATTAACCACCTCAGGGTCGGGGACGTTTCTTGCCCGACATAGTTTCTTCGTTAACCCAAATACCTTCACCATGATCATCGTGCATATAGATGCTTTCAATGTTATCATGATCAGTGTCAACATTGTCGAAATAAGATACAGTGGAAGAGTGATCCATTCCCTCAAACACGACATCCTGATCATTATCCCCACCATTATCGGGTGCACCCCGTCTACTCCTTATAGATAGTACAACAGACCACTTCTTATCCATAGGATCGGTGACATAGAACACTTGTTTAGCTTGGGATGCCATTATGAAAGGATCATCCTTATTATTGCCAACCTTATCCAAATTGACCAACGTAAATCCCATTTTATCCTTTCGAACACAATTGTTGTTGTTATCAACCCAGTTACATCGAAACAGAGGTATTGTGAAATCAATGTAATCTAATACCAATATTTCTTGAATAACACCATAATAAAGGCATTTTCCCCAAATAGGGTTTTTATCTTTTGAAGTAGCAAAGTGCATTGCCTCAAATTCAGAACTCACACCACTATTTTGCATTGTGCTCAACTCATCTTGCTCGCGGGTGTAAAAAGTATAACCATTAATAGCAAAACCGCTGAAAAAAGTGGCCCTGGCATTTGGACCTAACCCAAGACGTAGTAACCTAGGAGAGATGTCATCACCATACAAATTCTTATACTCCAAGACAACATTCCTAAACCACTCTCCAAACGTCTTCTTATGCTCGTTTGCAATCCACATCTCGCTCTTGTTTGGGTGATCGTATTTGAGCTCATCTTTGTGTTGTTGAATATAAGGTTGCACCTCATCTTCGTTGTTTAGCGCATACGTATGTGCTAAATGTAACATGTCACGTGCCACAATTTTTTCAACCCGGCCCCTAATACCTATTCCGGTCATCCAGTCACTATGACGATTTTTTGGAACGCCAATTAACTCCTCAGGGGAGAGATGAGCGTAACAATATGCAAGAGCTTCGTGTAATATAGCACGTTCAACAATACAACCTTCTGGACGATACCGATTAGATGTATAGTCCTTGTACACTTTCATCAATCTTTCGAAAAGATACTGGTATCTCAAGTACACGGGCCCAAGGTACAAAATCTCCCTAACCAAGTGAGTGGTCAGGTGAATCATGATAGTGAAGAAAGAGGGTGGAAAATACATTTCAAAATGACAAAGAGAGGTGACAACGAGGTCCTGCAATGAATCCACATCATCGGGATCAATGACTTTATCGCTTATGGACTAAAAGAAGAGACAGAATCTGGTAATAACATATCGTACCTTTTCAGGTAAAATGGAACGAATAGCCACGGATAGTAATTGTTGCATCAAAGTGTGGCAATCCTATGACTTTAACCCGGTGAGTTTTAGGTCTTGCATCGACACAAGGCTTTTGATGTGGGACGAATAACCATGTGGCACTTTAATTCCATTCAAGCATGCACAAAACTCTTTTTTCTCATTCCGTTAAAGGGTATAAGCTGCTGGCGGTAAAAATGTACCATTACCTCTCTTCTGTGGTGCCAACTCTAGCCTAATACCCATCATTTGCATATCTACCCTAGCTGCGGCGTTATCCTTTGTTTTACCGGGAACATTCAGGAGGGTATTGATAATATTATCACATACATTTTTCTCAATGTGCATGAAATCGAGGCAATGCCTGACCTCCAGGTCAGGCCAATATGGAAGTTTATCAAAAAATATGGATCTTTTCTTATACCCACGAGTAGACAATTTAGAGCCGTTCTTCTTCCCATATTTTATCTCAATATGCTTTACTTTCTGATAAACTTCATGCCCACTCAAAATTCTAGGAGGTTGACGATGTTCTTGACGTCCATTAAATGCTTTCTGCTGCTTGCGATAACAATGGTCAGGATCCAAGCCCCTCCTATTTCCCAAATACACATACTTATGAGAATACTTCAAGTATTCAGAGTCGATATCCTCCCCACACAATGGACAGGCCTCTTTCCCATGCACCGTATGCCCAGAAAGGACGCCATAAGCCGGATAGTCGGTTATTGTACACAATAACATCGCTCTCAAATTGAAAGTTTCATTCCTATATGCATCAAATACTTCTATCCCACTATCCCACAAAATTCGCAAATCATCTAAAAGAGGTTCCAAATAGACATCTATATTATTTCCAGGTTGTTTAGGGCCGGAAATTAACAACGACAACATCAAGTACTTTCTTTTCATGCACACATATGGAGGTAAGTTATATATTGCCAACACTACTGGCCAAGTACTATGTTGGGTACTCATGTTTCCATGTGGGTTCATTCCATCAGTGGACATCGCTAGACGTAAGTTTCTAGGTTCAATGCCGAACTCGGGATACTTAGCGTCGAACGATTTCCATTGCATACCATCTGCCGGGTGTCTTAGCTTCCCATCATTTATTCTTCCAGTTTCATGCCAAGTTAACATTTTTGAATCATTGCTATTCGCAAACATCCTTATGAATCTTGGTATCACTGGAAAATACCATAACACCTTAGCCGGGATCCCTTCCTTATCCTTATAACGCCACTCAAAACAAACCGGACAATTGGTTAAGTTTTGATATAATTTTCGATACAATACGCAATCATTTGGACATGCATGTATTTTCTCATATTTCATACCCACCCCTCTAATTAGTTTTTTAGCCTCATATGTCTTAACGGGAAGAACATTACCATCTGGAAGCATGTCGTTTATCAAGGCTAATAAACTAGTGAAACACGTGTCACTAACCCCATTTGCCCCCTTGATATTATACAACTTCACCACAGCCGACATCTTTGTGTACTTACAACCAGGGTACAGAGGCGCTTCAGACTCACACAACTTCTCATACATGTTGTCAAGGTCATCCAAATTAATGTTGTGATCTTCAAAAGCATTTGATTCATCATCTTTTTCTTCATTATCTGTAGACCCAACATTCAACTCGTCTGCTTCCAACTCAACATACTCGGCAAACTCGGGATCATCACTTATCCTTTCGTATACCTCAAGATCATCTTCTTCAAAGTTATTCTCTTCCTCTAATGAATCCCCATGAAAAATCCAACGGGTATAGGATCGTCTAAAACTATACTTTTCTAGGTGAATTTTAACGTCCGGAATAGCCATATACCTAATATTACCACATCTTTCACAAGGGCATGGAATACTAGAAGAACCATTCAAATTGTTCGCAACGACTTCATAAAATTCAGCTAAACCATCCTTATAGTTTGGGTCACTCATATTCGCAGCATTCATCCAAGTTCGAGTCATTTATCTACATTCGTAGTATATATAGTAAGCCAAGTAATTCAGAAAATCCAACTAATTAAAACTAATTCAATAATAAGCCAACTAATTCAGAAAATGCAATGTATAAGGCAACTAATTCACAAATAAACGAAATTCAGGAAATCAATAAAGAAAAATTATTAGAATACCTGATTAATAAGAAATAGCAGACGGAGATGATGACAAAGAGACGATCAGGGAGTATGTCTTAGTGTTTGTGGTTTTGTGATGCAGTATAATCGCTTTGTGTTTGTGTTTATGTGTTGCAGTACAGTATTATTAGTGTTGTGTGTTTTTTTCATCTTTATTAACAAATATTGACAACGGTTATTATTCATAGTAAACCGTTGTTATTAGTTTACTTATTTACAACGGTTAACAAAGTTATATCCGTTCTTACAACTAACAACAACGTATAACAAAATCATATCCGTTGTTATTAATTTACGCCAAAATTTGCGCCAAATAAATAACACATTATAACAACGGGTTTGTTCATGCCCGTTGTTATTACTTTACCTTATTTCGCGCCAAATTAATAACAACGGATATAGAATAAACTGTTGTTATTAGTTTATTTATTTACAACGGTTATTTTAGTTCACCCCGTTGTTAAAACTAATAACAACGTTCGAAAAACTAATACCGTTGTTATTAGGTTTAATAAAATTCCGCGGAAAAATAATTATCCATACGCCAAAATAATTATCCATACGCCAAAAATAATTATCCATACGCCAAAATAATTTACGCCAAAATTTGCGCCAAATAAAAAACACATTATAACAACGAGTTTGTTCATGCCCGTTGTTATTACTTTACCTTATTTCGCGCCAAATTAATAACAACGGATCTATATGCGTTGTTGATGGGGCGTTGTTATTGCATGAATTTGTAGTAGTGGTCCCAGCCCGTGATAATGAGTCCAACAAGAAAGCATCACAAACATACACCTGTCAACCACAACTCACCATACGTCGGAAATATTGTATGGATCATAGTAGATATATATAATCACTCACAATCGAAATCGTAATAAAATCAATGCACATATCAGGTGCCATCAAGAAGCGTACCCAAACCACCATTGCAGTGCCATCAATTAGCACACCGCTGTGTCAAGGCATACCGTAGACACAATAGGCGCTACCGCAGCAGGTCACCCCCAAGACACAGTCATAATCACGTGCACTGTCTCTTTCATTGTGGGACCATGAAGAGCGACCCACAAAGTCTATGGAACCGGTATCCCACTATAGCTCCATATAAATATCATCTCCCATATACACCAATTATATCACTAAGATAATCAATCACCCAAACTCCAATCAGCATGCCAATACCATATTAAATACACATCAAACAATCAATCCCATATAGATCAACTATGTAGGATTCACCTACCTTTTAGCATTCTCAGTGTTCATCACCAAATAGCAATCCAATCACATAAAGTACTAACATTGGAATCCGAATACTCAACCAAGAACAATCAACAAGTAGAGAAGAGTAATTGGCATTTCATCGAACACCTTTCCTACATTAACAATAATAGTACAATCACTACAAATTCTATCAATACGAGACACATAAAAATACTATCAGCTCTCAAATAACAATCTACATCATTTTCCCCCAATTTCTAGGTAAAACTATATCAACTATATCAATTTTCCCCATGTTATACCCTAGTAACAATAATCTAAGTCAAGATAATCACAAAAATCCAACCTTTACATATATGATATTCTAATAACACTAATCTCATCTTAATAAACAATCTAACACCAATTACAACTAAATAGTCATAATTACTCAAAACCTAACTTAGTAAGATGATAAGATGAAATCTAAATGATGAGGATGAAGGTTACGTACAAAGTCTTGGAGAGATAAGAGTGGATCTAAAATTAGGAACCACCAAATATGCACAAGAAGGATCTAGATTGTTATGAGATAGATATTAGAGAGATAATAGAGAGATATTAGGGGTTTTATGAGGGTTTAAGTTACTATTGGCAATTAAGGGGAAACAAGAGAAAAGGAATCTTTTCATTTGGGATAGGACCTATGCGGAGAAATCAACACAAAATGGGCTGACATGACACTTACTCGACCGAGCAAAAGACCACTCGGTCGAGTGAACCTCACTCGACCGAATTCGTATAAACTTGATCGAGTTCTAACAATAAGGGTACCTAAAAAAATGCCGGGACCGTGTGAACCCTCACTCGACCGATCTTACTACACTCGACCGAGCTTATTACACTCAACTGAGTAGATACCCTACTCGGTCGAGTAACACACAAATCCGGCCGAGTGCCCACAAATACTCGACCTAGTAGTACTCCAGGTATTACAAGGGCACCAACCTTAAACATTTTGTTTGGATTGGGATCCTCCTTGAAGAACGGGGTTTGATCGCTTGGTGTGTAACCACACTTATCAAACTAAAAACCCGTTACGCATTTGTGGAACACCCCCCGGGATCGCTTCGCGGGGATGCGACATGGCATATTGACCCGTGGTTTAACCTGAATTGAATAAAAGTTGAATATGAGTTTCCACCAAGTTTTATGGAAACTTGGAACCGTTCAAGTCAACTTTATACCTTTCATCGAAAGCAATGTTCAAATCGACTACTAGTAATTAAAGTTTAGAGTCTTGTCTCCCTAAATCACTGAATTGAATAAATCTCGTCACTAAGGGCTGAATGCATGATTGTACTTCGTCGATGTTATTTTATCATGTGAGTTCGTTTATTAAAACGTAAAATAAATAAACAAGGATCGGGAGCAAAAGGGAGCCGTTGGGGAAACTAATCTATTACAACCCGGGCATCTCGCCACAAAACCGACTTAATTTGAAGTGAAAGAGATACAACTCGGTCTATATACATTGCTACGACACACATAGATGTCCAAGGATCGTTCTTAGAACGCAATGGACAACGGCTAACACAAAAGGACAAGAGGTGAAGGGGGGTACCACAACCACATGACTCGGCCGCGTGTCTCTCCTTGGTTTACATGCCCGTTTCCTTGTTTCGATTAATTAGACAACGTTCCAGTTTCTAACGCGAGTATTAGCATAAATTGGGCCAATTCTTAGATATCACATGATTTACTACGCTCGCACCAATGATAGATAATCAGTCTAACTAATAAAACATGGTTTTCGAAAGACTTATTTTTGACTCAAATGAAAATTGATAAATGCCCTATAATTTAAATGGTACGAGACGGAACCAATACTAAAATAAACAAAGACAAATTTCAACAATAGTATACAAAACGAAATATCAATAAAAATAATCATATCTATAATAGGTGAGACTAATTGAGTTATCGGGTACAAATGGATAGGTGCTAGGAACGTACATGCATATTAATGGAGAAATAGTGGAAAAATGAGAAGAGTTATTAATTACAACGGAATTGTTACATAGTTCCTTTCAAGTAAAGTTATTTAGTCCTAATTGTCCAATGAGCTAGATCATTAACTAATTGTCATGGAATTATATGAAGTAATGACTATTAAAGGTAGTATTTAATTCAAACTTAGTTTTGATCAAATACCGCTTTCTTTTCCAATCATACATTATTATTGTTAAATTAATTATTCTTAATGGTTTATATTGGTTTAGCGGACATACTAAATTAAACTAATTAAAACAAAACAAAACGTTTGAAAACAAATCATTAGATGCATGATAAAAAGGTTAATAAGTATGGTTAGTAGCATGATTGCAGTAATATAGTGGGGGTGTTGTATGATTTAAAGCAAATGACTCTTAAGACAGACAAAACACAAGGGATATGATTATCAACTAGATTCCACAGCTCAACACAGGAAAATAGCTAACAATCTACACTGACCAAGCTGATTCACCACAGCCTAGCACATGTGAACAACCTTGAATCAAACAACCAGACAAACAACCGACAGGGAGGTTTGAGCTTGCCCACAGACTTTGATCAATACCCACAGCCAAGCACATGGTATTACCAGACCTGACTCTCAACTACGCTGAAAAGATTTGAAACATAGAAAAATTCTTAGGTTTTTTCATTCAATCATAATCTTCTTTCTTCAAAAGAGGAAGTGTCCTTATATAGGCCCCATACTGTCTAATACAAACCCTAGAACCTCATCTAAGGGCCAAGATTAAAAGTAGGATGAAAACAAAGTACTTGCTACATTATATAGACTGAAATAATAAGATAAATTCTAAAACAGACAAAATGGTGCAGTCATTTGACAGTGATGTGTTTCAGCTTGATTTGTTGTTGAGTTTTGGCTTGGAGCTTGTGGACGAGCTTCATTAATTCTCCCTTGACCTTCTTCTGCTTTGATTCTAAGAGTAGGTGAGACAACTGAAAGACTTTTGGAGATGGTGTCTCAATGTCAAACCAGAAATGGCAAAGTTGCTTTATGCTTTTCTTGCAAACTGGTTTTGATTTGGATTTTTGGGATGGTTGGGGTGTGAAATGGACCTGGCTCCCTAGGAATTTTTTGGACATAGATGGGTGAGGTTTTAGCTGCCCATTGTGGCAACTGGTGGTTCAAAGTGTGCTAGACGTTATGGCCTCCCCAAGTGGCTCCTGCTGAAATGGCTTCTAGGGTATTGTTTTGATTTTGGTGGGTCTGTTTCTGGCTAGAAATAGTCTTGTCCTGGCTATTAATGCTCTCCCCTTTGGCCTTGTCTTGTCTAGCAATTCCTTGCTCACTGGCTGCCTCCTGGCTCTCCCTGCCTCGACCCCTGGCTTGCCCAATAACTACCCCCATGGCTATCAATGGCTATCACTTGGCTTCCCACAGCTTGTCCTCTACTCCCCATATTGATAGCACTGCCCTGCCTCTCAGCTCCTGCTGAAACCTCCCCTTGTTGAACTGGGCTTGTCCTCAAGTCTGTAACCACCTCATCTTCAAAATCCCCATAGTATGGACTAAGATCACCCACATCAAAAGTGCCGTGAACTCCATAGTCACCAGATAGATCAACTTTGTAAGCATTTGGACCAATCTTTTCTATAATCTCAAAGGGACCATCAGCTCTAGACATGAGCTTGTTCTTCCTCCTTGATGGGAGCATTTCCTTCCTCAAATGAACCCATACTAAATCCCTTGGCATGAAATCCTTCCTAGCTTTAGAAGCCTTGGACTGTTTCTGTACCTTTCATTGGATTTCTCTATCTGCCTCTTGACTGTTTCATGTAACTTCACCATCTGTTCAGCCCTTCTCTTGGCATCAAAGTTTATCTCCTCCCTTGGTATGTTAGCTAGTTCTAAGGGCCTGAGTGGATTCACCCCCATAAACAACTTCAAATGAACTGTGACCTGTGGCAGTAAATGGTGCCCTATTGAAGGCAAATACAACATGTGCTAGTTTCAGGTCCCAGTCTTTCAAGGACTTGGTAACTAGGCATCATAGGATCCTCCCTAGTGTTTTGTTGGTGACTTTAGTCTGGCCATCAGTCTGAGGATGGTGTGAGATACTGAACAGCAGCCTGGTCTTCAGGAGCGTCCAAAGGGTCTTCCAGAAGTAGCTAATGTATTTGGTATCTCTGTCTGAGACTAAAGTCTTTGGATCCCCATATAGTCTCACAATCTCCTTTAGGTAGAGCTCAGCAACACTGGCAATATCCTCAGTCTTCTTGCATGCTACAAAGTAAGCCATCTTGCTAAACCTGTTAACACCAACAATTACATAATCTTTACCTCTCTGGGTCCTTGGCAGTGAAACAATGAATTCCATGCTCACATCCTCCAATGGCTTGCTCGGTACAGGTAGTGGTATGTATGGTGATGCGTGTATTTTATATAGACTTTCTAGTTCATATAAGCACGCATTTATATGTCATTTAGGTGATATTATATCGCCATATACCCCTATTTGGATACTTTGTACTTTCATTACCATTTTGTAGGTACAAGTTCCATAGTAGCAGAAACCGAGCCAAAACAGCCCACTTTGCATGCATTTAGGAGAATGGAAGGAATGGAACAGAAGCTCTTGCATGGGAAAGCGTGAAACCGCTCGCAATCAAGTCCAAAGCCATGTCTAACACTATGTGACATGCCAAAAGACCTCGATCGATTATATATTTGGTCGATCGAGGAGAGTTGAAGAGAAGAGTTGCTCGATCGAGCTGTCCTGTACTCGATCGAGTAGTTGCTGCTGAAAAGTTGCTCGATCGAGTAGAATTGTTACTCGATCGAGTGATTTCCTCCAATAAAGTCCTCGATCGAGTGGTTATTTCCCTCGATCGAGTAGAATCTATCATGGGCCTTAAGTCCATAGCTTAATTAGGGTTGAAGAGTCGTGTTTTGCATTATATAAACTCTTATTCGTCGTCATTAGCATTATTCAGATTCGGAGTCATTAGGACTCAGAACCATTAGGGTTCGGAATCATTAGCTTTAATCTTCCATTAGTTTCCGAACTTTATCTTTGGTTTGCATTCGGGTTTATCGACGTAGGATTTGTTCTTTACGCCGGATTTGCTAAGATTGTAAACTTCTTCTTTTCTCTCTTTCTTAACCTTTGTTTTAATTACTGTTTACTCTTCTTAATTACTGCTTTATTATTGTCATGCTTGTTAATTGCGATTTTATTATGTCTATCGTCATATGTTTAATCGTTTCAGTTAGCATCGTTAATAATATGAGTAGCTAATTCTCTTGTATGTTGGGATGAGGGAAACTGTAGTAGAGGCATGTTAGGATAGATTATTTTAGTTAGTCGTGGGAATCAGTTTAAGCAATTTAATTGAGGTTTAGTCGAATGAGTGCACGCAGGAGACTAGGCTAGGTAGTTAACCCCGACCTGGATCGAGAGATTAGAAGGGAAGGCTTGCTTAGAATTGATATGTGACAACCCTCGCGAATGCGGAAAGATAAAACATACAAGCATGTGAAAAGAGATGCGGAAATACGGTATTTTAAAAAAACTTTAAACATGCAAGATATATATAACACGAGGTGTGTCAAAATGTTACAAACTAAGTACTGAATATACAACAAAGAGACGGGGTCTCTTAAAATG
>JAIUZE010025751.1:0-16977 GCA_022085475.1 Heliosperma pusillum | reverse complement strand
TTATCGTTTTAATTCTAGTTGTTTGATTACTGGCCAGGATTAATTAACTAGTCTCGCGAATTAGGATTGACATCGACCGTGTTAAGACTAAGATAGGCTACGATAATTGAATAGAACTCGTTTAATGATAGCGATCGCATGTTAAATTGTAGATCGAAAGGGCATAATTGAATCGACCGATCTTGTGAGCTTAGATAACTTTATTGCATGATAGTTGACTGCATCCTTACCCCTGAACAATAATCCTAGTGAACCTGAGACCCTAAACTTTTAATCTTATTGTTTTCAACCGTTTATTATTAGTTGTTACCTTTTATTATTAATTGTTATTGTTTGCTATTGTTATTATTTACTATTAGTTGTTATTATTTGCTTTTTATTGCTTGCTATTAGTTTAGAAACCAATCTCAAAACCCAGAAATTGTTACTATAGAGACAAACCTAGTTTAACAGATTAGAATACTACCGCCTCCCTGTGGATTCGATACCTTGCTTACCGCTGGCTATTAGTTAGTAGTGATTTAGGTTTACTTTGATTAAGGAGACACGACTTTGCCCTTATCACTCTATTCTATTAAATTGTTTACGTATTTCAAATTCTCCTTTCATATATTGAAACGTAAACAATTCAGCGGAACAAAAAAAGTATATGATCAATAGTCTGATAATGGTGTATTGGTGTTCAATGTCGAGTCAAAT
This sequence comes from Heliosperma pusillum, assembly GCA_022085475.1. Taxonomy (NCBI): domain Eukaryota; kingdom Viridiplantae; phylum Streptophyta; class Magnoliopsida; order Caryophyllales; family Caryophyllaceae; genus Heliosperma; species Heliosperma pusillum. The sequence continues at coordinate 16,278 of JAIUZE010025751.1, read as the reverse complement.
ATACCAATATTTGACAATTACCACTAAATGTAAATTTAACCATCACCAATACTTTAATGTTACTCCCTTCATGCAAGTGTTTTCTTGAAATGAGAAGAAAATACACTTGTATGGAGGGACTATGATTTTGAATAAGACTCCTTTCAATCTTTCATCCCACTTTTATTGTTTATTTTTTTGGTTTTCATATACAAAATTAATTGTTATCTTTCCAAATTTAGTAAGTGAAAATAGTGAACTACTCATTTTATCTACCGTAAGTCTTGTGTGAGACCGTCCACTTTTATAAAATTACTCTTTTACCAACATCAATAAATGGTTGGTTTTTTCTAGAATAGAACCGTCTCACGGTGTGAGACCGTCTTATTCTAAAATTTGTGTTATATTTATAGTTAAATAACTTATCATTTCCCATATCGCTTATATTTTGTATTTGAGTTTATTGGTCAAGGAGCATTTATGATATTTCACTAATTTTCTTATGAGTTTTATTTTTCAAACAATACCTATAATTTAGGTCCCTTTGGGCTTTGCCAATAGCTACTTGAAGTTTATAACTTTTTTTTGTCACACACTACTTAAAGTTTATAATTTTTTTGTCAAACACTACCTAAAATTTATAATATTTTGTCAAACACTACCTAAGGTTTATAATTTTTGTCAAACAATATCAAAATCACTATTTACGCACGAAAAAGTGAAAGCATTTTTAAAATAATGCTCAAAAAATAAGTATTTGTTGTTTTGGGTCGGGTTTAAAACTATTTATCAAAATGGTGTCCACGTATGCTCGGATTTCGCGAACATAAACTACGGAGGAAACACGCCATTGGCAATGACGTGTTTCTAGTGAGTAGAAAAATGCAAACTTACAAAACTGGATTAAAGCAAACACGCCATTGGGAATGACGGGTTTTCTGAAAGAGACACGTTAATCCCATTGGCGTGTATGTGAACAGTACCAATTGTTTTTTAAAAAAAAAAAAAAAAAATTAAAGACACGCCATTGGGAATGGCGTGTTTGTTCCGTGTTTCAGGTTTTGAAAATCCGAGCCTACGTGGACACCATTTTGATAAATAGTTTTGAAACCGACCCAAAACGACAAATACTTATTTTTTTAACATTATTTTAAAAATGCTTTCTCTAAGTTCAAAATTAGTGATTTTAACTTGACGATACTATAATCGTAAAGTTTATTTTGCTAAATTATACTAATGTGTAACCTCTTTTCTAAAAAAAATAGGCTCGTATCACTAGGATGAAATTAATTATGAATGATGAGGTCGACGATAATTAAAGCCGTTTCGTGGAAAATAGGATAAAACTTGGAATCAACAAATAAAGTAAGTTAACCTTGAAGAAAAACTAACCAATAACTAAAGTAAGTTTAAATTAAGCTAAATAAAACTAGGTTTCGGGGCATTTGGTTCAAAAGGTCAGAATGGATTGAAATGAAATGAGATAACATGAGTCTATGAGGAATGACTTTGAAACCTCGTACATGTTACTTCTTATCTGCCTCACGCGTTGTGAAAAGAAGGTGTTGCTCGAAGATTTTGTGTCAATTGTATGGAGGGAAAATGTAGTTTGAAATTTAAGGGGGAAGATGGGGAGTCAGGGGAAGATTAGAATGCATTGGAATTTAGAACTCAACGAAATTACCTCAACCAAACACTAATTTGGATCAAATCTCTTTTATTACATTTCAACTCTCCCAACCAAATACCCTCTTTAGTTAGTTGATATAAAGTGTTGCTTGTTAGTTCCACTCTTCAAGCAAGCCCAACTTATTGTGTTCAATGTAACATGGACATTACCACAAACTCACATGACTACTTGAGTAGTCGTTGAGCCTAGTAAATTTGGACACTATCATTTTACCTTGTCGAATATATTTGTACTAAGTAGTCCTTCAAATCTAAACTTTGAAATGCAAATTTGCACCATGCCTAAGTGCCTAACTATCCGTTTAAATTTTGTTGACATTTTAGTTTGGATCGAGTCTTCTACTCTCGATTTTATTTTAAGTATAATTATCCGAATCATATTAAATGTGTGAAAAGTCCGAATCAACTCTAATCAATTTAAATATAAAACTAAACACGAATCAAACAAAATCAGACAAATTTAAATCCAATCAATTTACTTAGTCTTCTCTACCCTTAAAGGAATCCTAATCCAAATTTTAACAAAGTCATCTTCTCCTAAATACAACCCATACGTGCCGAACTCAATATTTAAACTTATCTTACGTCTAATCCCTAAACTCCAATATTAAAATATAACTTCCGAAGTTCAAACTACAACAAGTCACATTCACAAATATTTCCCTATATAAACCCCACCACACCTCAACTCTTTTACTCACACCATCCTTTCCTTAACCAACAATCAAACCTCTTTTCAAAATTCCCTTTTCTCTCTTTTCCTCATCAACAATGTCTACTACTAATTTAATAATACTAACCCTTTTCTCTCTTTTCCTTCTTTCACACGCTTCCTCCTCGTCGGTCCGATCTGACGAGGAGTTAATGGGCCTGTACCAGAAGTGGCAGGCCCATCACGGCAAGGCCCAAAACGGCCTTCCCGGTGGCGAAAGGTTTGAGATTTTTAAGGATAATGTTAAGTTTATTGATGAACATAATTCCGTCGACCGGAGTTATAAACTTGGGTTAACCAAGTTTGCTGATTTGACTAATGAAGAATACCGGTCTATGTTTCTTGGTACCCGGGTCAACCCGGATAAGATGGTGCTTGGTAACCGGAAGGCGAGTCTACGGTACTGGCCCGTACCCGGTGATCGGTTGCCCAAGGCGGTCGATTGGAGGAAGCCTGGTGCTCTTAACCATGTCAAGGATCAAGGCCAATGTGGTATGATATTTTTTTAATTGTTTTTATTTACATAAAATTTTTAAAGTTTTTTATTTTGCGGTGAAAAAAATGGAGATGCGGGGTATCGATCCCCGTACCTCTCGCATGCTAAGCGAGCGCTCTACCATCTGAGCTACATCCCCTTTGATGGTAGATATATTGGATAGGAATTTAAGTATTTTAATATTTTATTGTCGTATACTCGTAGTTAAAAAAATAAACTTGTTGGATAGGGTATTTGTTGAAGTTAAAACTGGTTAAGTTCTTTATTTATTTGTAAAGAATAGAAATTATAGAAAAAGTTAAATGCGATATTACTCATAATTTAGTAACAATTCTTTATATATATGAAAGAGCAATTATAAATTTACAGTTATAAAAAATCAATTCATAGTTGTAAATTTGTAATATTATAGAGTATACTGTGACACAAATTCTTGTTTTACACTTGCATAAATACAAATGTTTCACAAATTCTTATTTCAGACGGAGGTATCCGTCTTAAGCTTAAGACGGATACCATATTCTCTCACAAAATACCCATCAAGGGTGAGTGGAGAGCACTTGGGGGGAGCCCACCTTGTCCCCTCTACCCATTTCCTCTCACAAAATACCCGTCTTAAGATCCGACCCGTCTTAAGCAAGACTTACTGCAAATGTTTAGCTAAGTCAGTGTTTACCATATGATGGTCTTATAGAAAATTTCGTTTTACCAGCTCTGTACCTGACAATTGATTATTGAAGCATAGTACTGTTACTAACTTACTACCCTAACTAGTATAGATCCCGTGCTAAGCACAATTTAATTAGATTTTACATTTACTTAAGAGGCTCCTCGTTTATATTATTTGCATTAAGTAATTGTACTTTTATTTTTATATAATATACTTATGTTTAAATTATGATTCTTATGTTTAAATGGAAAAATCGGAATTTTATGTGTAATTGAATATGAAAAATCCTTATTTTCTGCAATGATAATTAAACCTTTTCAGCAAGATTGTGTGTGGGCCCAGATTTAGCAAAGATAATTACAAAATATTTCAGCAATGATTGACCGTGGGGCAACTTAAGTATATTCACAATATTGTTTAGCAAGTTATTCGTTTAAGAGCTCTTAATCTTTCAATTATAAGGGGAGTGGAGTATAATTGTAATTCTAAGATTATATTTTAATAAAAGAAAGTTTTGTTTATTTCCTGATTTAGGTGTATAGAGAATGACAATTAGAAAAATTCTTTTGTTCTCGGGAGGACGGTCTTCCTTACTTCTAAAGGAGAGGGAGCAAATTAAAACAAAATATTATAATGACTTAAGTGTAAGGAGTACAGGTCTCTTAAATGAGAGTGACCAAAACAGAATATTATAATGACTTAGGTGTAATTAGGACTGTTCTCCCACATAAGAGTTTCTGACAAATTAAGTCCATACGGGAACACATAGTTGAGCCACTTAAGAAACCTTGGCCTAAATGTCTAATACAACTGGAAGATTAACACCCTATGTTTTCTGACCAAATTATGAATGTTGAAACAGGTAGCTGCTGGGCATTTGCAACGGTAGCGACAGTAGAAGCCATAAACCAAATAGTGACAGGCAACATGACCTCCCTCTCAGAGCAAGAGCTCGTCGACTGTGACCGTGCTGTTGATGAAGGTTGCAATGGCGGTATGATGGACGATGCCTTCCGTTTCATCATCCAAAATGGAGGCCTTGACACTGAGGCTGATTATCCTTACAAAGGAGTGGATGGAACCTGTGACATCTCGAGGGTATGTCTACTCAGTTCCATCACTCTTCATGTGAAAAGTTTCTTGTTAAACGGTTTTATATCACCTTTTTATGGCGGATTTGGGTCCCATAACACTTGTTCTTTTACGGTTTTTGCTAAGGCGATCTTTTTTTGTAATGCAGAAAAATAACAAGGTCGTTACCATTGATGGGTATGAAGATGTTATCCCTTACAGCGAGAGAGCTTTAAGGAAAGCTGTTGCTCACCAGCCTGTAACCGTAGCCATTGAGGCCGGCGGCAGATCTCTACAACATTACCAATCTGTAAGCTTTTTATCTTATTTCTCTGTTATCTCTGTTTCTAGTTTCAATTTCAGTACCAGTTTCTTCATATTATGTCGCTCCAAAAACTCGCCAAAGATTTAATATGATTAGCATGACTAATTTGATTGATTCTTTATTGGTCTTATTTCTGCAGGGTGTGTTCACGGGCCAATGTGGAACCAACCTAGACCATGCAGTAGTGGTAATTGGGTATGGAACTGAGAATGGAGTTGATTACTGGATTGTCAGGAACTCGTGGGGAAACGACTGGGGAGAGGAAGGACACATTAGGATCAAGCGTAACACACACAATTTCACAGGCAAGTGCGGGATCGCAATGCAGCCTTCTTACCCAGTTAAGAAGTCCGCGAACCCCATTAAGCCGTATTGGGCGTACGAGAGCGAGGATGGCAAAGTTAGCAGCATGTAAGATGATGGTAGTGACAGGAAGGATTGTTAAGAATGTTAAGGATTAAGGAGGGTAGTTACAGATTACTGGTTTTAGCCCTCGATCCGACATTCTTGATTCAATACTTTAAATAGTGTTCCTCGCTTTATTGTTTGTTTTAGTTTCTTTAACATTAATAGGAGCCCTACAATGGCTGCCTGTATTTGTAAATATAGCTTTAAAGTTAAATTCATCTGATGAAAAAAAATACCAGATGAAGATCTAGAAGTTCAGCTTTCAGTTTTTATTAGTAATGGCCGCTCACTTCTTCATTGAAAGTTTGTGTTGTTCATGTGTTGTGTGCTTGTATTCTCTTCAATCTCTTGTGTGTTTTTTCTTCAGACAAGTAGTACAGCAGTCCTCTATATGTGATAACATGAGGATCCAAAATACCGAAAGCCATGGCAAAACTAGGCTCGAATGAAAACATGGATCAACATCATCTCCGCTTGCAATGCGAACCGTTTTTACTTTCCACTTTTCCAGCTCTATAACTCGCTATTTTCGGCCACTTTGTGGTGGTTGTGGCCACCCCCTTCCTGCATATGGTGGGTGCCTCTAGGCAACACAAAATCTGTAACGCTTTCAATTTACCCACTTTACTTTGGTTTCAAAACTCCGACATTTATTGTACAGAGCTAACTCGGTCTCCAAGGTAAATTCTTCATTGTTGGATGTGTAGCCTAAAACCTTCGTCTCTTTAATCCAAAACAAAGTCACTCCTTATCCAAACTCCATGGTAAATAACTTTTTTTTGGGATATCCTACGTGGTAACCCTTAGTTTTTGCATAATCTACGTGATACTCTTCTTTTTACACTTTGATTGTCTATAGCCCACAAGTCGTAGTAATTGAACAGTAAAGAACTACGGAGTATATGCGACACCATATTTGCAAAAGCTAACATTCCCGCAAGACATCCGTTTCGCAACATTCATACCACGCCTTAATGGATGTTCAGAAGATGACCCGACCCGGAAATAACCCGAACTCGAAAACGAATAGAACTGCTAATAACCCATACATTTAGGGTCCCAACCCGCCGGACCATGACCTGACCCAAAAATACCTAAATTTATTAAAAAGTTGAGTTTAAATCAGATAAACCTTATAAGATGATAAAATTAATTTAAACTTTAAAATTTGAAATAAAATATGTTTATATTTATTTTAAAGCATAGTTTTAATACATATTTAATTACTAAAATGTTTACCATATAAATAGTTACTGTTTATGAATTATGACATTCATGTAACAACACTTCGAATAACGTTGCGATATTAAATATATCAAACAAAAATGCATATATTTTTAATAATGTGATATTAAGATAGATAAATATAAAATTAAGAATGATTATATGTTTATATTTTAAAGTAGAGAAAATATACATCTGTAAAATTGCGTTAATCAGACCTCATTCTGACCCGAAACCCGACCGAAACTCGTACAAACCCCAACTAGACTCGATAGCTCGACTCATATTTTACTCGAATTTGAAATGTCCATAGCCGTATCCCGCCCACACACCCGGTTTGACAAGTATAATAATACGTATGGAGTATCATTTAATTAGCCTAGTAAAATGTACTCTTGTATTTGTTTTACAGTAATGGCTAACACCGTCTTAAGTTAGATTATCTCGTCTTAAATCGAAAGAGACGATGACAAACGAAGCCCTTAATTTGGCATATTCCACCAGCCCAACAACAAAAAAAAGTTCAATCACATGCAACAACACATACACATGACAGACAGAAGAACAACTTTGTCATGTCAACTTCGTGCCATCGTGCAGATTACATTAAAAAGGTACTGAAAAAATGGAGATGCGGGGTATCGATCCCCGTACCTCTCGCATGCTAAGCGAGCGCTCTACCATCTGAGCTACATCCCCATGTTGACTATTTACTCATTCGCTAGTATAAGAAGAGTAATAAAAGAACTTTGTAAGGGCACATTTGAAGCAGGATATCGAGCTGACTAGCTGAGTGCCAGTTAACTAATTCCTTAGACCCTTACTACAAACTACAAGTCTACAATGCTTTACGGTTCACGAGTTAATAATGTATAAATGTATTCCCTATTTGTTTACCATTTCCATATTATGGTGTCTCATTCATTTGTTTACCTTTCTATTTTAGGATGATAATGCATGAGTAATTTTGTTGAGTCCTCCGCAGCGGGCTTATAGAATTAGGTGCATGAGACCGGTTTACAAGCAAGTGAGGTTCCATCCTAAAACCAATTGGTGTTAGGAGGAGTAGCCCACTTACTTATAAACTAGCCCCTTCACTTGTATTCTACCAATGTGGGATAGTTCCCCTCACACACATATGGGAAGAGACCTCAACAATCTCCCCCTTTCACATGTGTGTGTGTGCTGCAAACTCCCCCTCACTTGGCGCTACTCCGCACCCGACACAATCTCGTGTCGGGCCAACCAGGCTACTCCGCACGATGCTACTCCGCATCTCTGGTCGACCAAGGGTGAGAGTCCAGCGGTGGTGCTACTCCGCAACCACGACGCTACTCCGCGTCATCTCGACCACCATCACCACATCGCACCTTGCGGTCCCAAGCCGAACCGTCGGCTCTGATACCATTTGTTGAGTCCTCCGCAGCGGGCTTATAGAATTAGGTGCATGAGACCGGTTTACAAGCAAGTGAGGTTCCATCCTAAAACCAATTGGTGTTAGGAGGAGTAGCCCACTTACTTATAAACTAGCCCCTTCACTTGTATTCTACCAATGTGGGATAGTTCCCCTCACACACATATGGGAAGAGACCTCAACAAATTTGATCACCCAATAAGACTATTGTCCACTTGTCATCCGCTAAGTATAACCACGAATGTTCCCCTACCATTTCTTTAATAATTGTGTCAAAAGCAAAGGTAAACAAATGATCGGGATGAAGAGAGTATTATGCTAGAATAAGTGAAAAAATAGTTTGCAAAACTAGCCGCGCTTTGTTTGATTGTGAAGTGGTAATTATGTGAAGTATTCGATGCACTTGCTATTGTCAAACATCCAAAAACATGTTTTTTTTGTCGGTACTGAAGGCAATTTAATGGGTAGACCCCTCCCAAGTTTGGTTGTTTCATTCGCAACAGTCAGAAATCAAACCCCTGACCAACATCTAAAAACATGTTGTAACTGTTATACACAAAACGCCCGTCTTATTCGTCTCAATGAAAACGCTACAGACTATATAGAGTACTACTCAATTTGTTGCTTGGTATTGTTAACACAATAACTAAGGTGCCATTATGTACATGTACATCCCGACATCCATCCCTTACAACACTAGTCGTAATGATTGAGAGGTGCATGAGACACTAAGATACTACGGAGCATTAGCAAATAATTACATTACCGAGCTTGGGCCGCACGACCGCACCCATACATATCATAATAGTAACAACTAGACCTGTATTGTGGGCCGGGCCAGGCTGACCTCGGGCCGGGCTGTGGGAGGGGGACCCGAGCCCACAATTCGGGCTGTGACCGGGCTGTGCTACCCGGGCCGGGCTGGTCAGATTGAGGCCCTGAACCGGCCCGGTCATGGGGGGTGTGAGACGGGCCGGGCGGGCTGGACGGGTCATATCATATTTTTTTTTTTTTTTAAATATATAAATTAAGTGATTGTAATATAAATTAAATGATTGTAATATTTAAAGACGTATTCGGTTTAGCCGTTTAATAGTTATTTTTCCCAAATATTTATTTAGTGATTAATAAAGGGGGAAAAAAGAAAAAAATAAAAGAAGGGCTTGATAATCGAAATTAATGTAACTCTTTTAAAACGATATCAAATATTTTGTTTAATTGATATCGTTTTTCAAATTACGTTAATTAGGATTCCTACGTATCTCGAAAGAATCAAAGCTCACGTAGTTCTCCACTTACCTTACTTACCTTACTTACCTTTACGATGTCGGTTGGATGGGTGGTGAATGGTGATCAATCTTCATCGTCTTCTTCGGCCGTTTCGGCAATTGATGAACCACCGGTTGTTGATAATAAATCATCCGTTGTACTATCTTCTTCTTCGTCTTTAATTCCTTGCATTCTTCTTTGTGCTTGATCCCAATCTTTTTTGCACACACACATTTTGACGGTTCTTGAATCCAAACTTGATCTTTTCTCATCAAGAACTCTTCTACCTGCACTAAAAGCCGACTCGGACGCAACGGTGGAAGCGGGTACAACTAGGGGTGGGCATAATCCGGTCTGGACCGGAAAAATGGACCGGTCCGGACCGGAATCGACTGGACCGGAACCGGGAAAAAAAATTCCGGTTCATCATTTTTTAAGATTCCGGTTTCCGGTCCGGTCTGGTCTCGAACCGGTATTTTCCGGTCCGGACCGGATTGGACCGGAAAGACCGGAATTGTTATTATTTGATTTTTTTATATATAAATTTTATTTTATTCCGGTCTAACCGGTCCGATCCGGTCCATTGGACCGGAATTTTTGGACCGGAATTAGAAAAAAGTGGGCATGTAGACTAAATTCCGGTCCAACCGGTCCGGTCCGGTCTTGGACCGGAATTTTTCCGGTCCGGTCCCGGTCCCGATTTTTTATCACTTCCGGTTCCGGTCCAAACCGGTTCCGGTCCGGTCCGGTTTTGGACCGGTGCCCACCCCTAGCTACAACTAGTACATCTCTAGCAACTTTGGATAATATGGGAAATTGTGCGGAGTGATTTCTCCACCATGTTAGAATATCGGGTTGTTGCCCAACAACATTACTATGATCAAAGTTTAAATACTCGGTAATAGTATGAGCGGTAGAGGATGATGTAGAACTAGAAGAAGAAGAGCTCGATTTTCTAAAGATTTTGTTAGCTAAACGGTGATCCAATACGGTGTTGGTTGGCATTTTAGACTTCTTATAAGTAGGTTCACATTGACCACTAAGTTCATTTTCATATAATGCATATAATTGATGAACAATACCAATAGCATAATCAACATCAAGTTGGGTATTATATTCATAACTTAAAGCACCATAATAAAAATCTAAAACATCTTTTAAACCTTTTGCTTTAACACATGGATCAAATAGCAAACCGACACAATAAATAGTGGAAATTTTGGTAAAATAATCTAGCCATTTTGACTTCATTTTAGCAACAACCGGTTTCAAGCAAATAATGTTATCACAATTATTCAATTCCTCAACAATAGAACAACATGACAAAATAACACAATGAACATTAGGATCATAAACTTGTGAAAAAACATTTGTTGCATCTTTATAAGCTCTTAGAAAATCACACACATGTTTGACAAGTGTCCACATAGATTCATCAATTAAGACTTCATCATCTTTAGAACCCACATGTTCATTATACAAAGTAGTGATAACATTTTTGTAAGCAATAACATCTTTTAGCACTTTATAAGTCGAATTCCATCTTGTAGGTGTATCTAATGACCATTTCTTAGGCCTTAACTCCAACTTAGCACACAAATTAATATATTCACGTCTAAAATTCATTCCATTTCTAATCCATTTAATTACTTGTCTAATTGGGTTTAATAAGGGATATAACATAGAAATACCTTCTTGGGCGGACAAGTTAACAATGTGAGCACAACATCTAATATGGATTAGTTCTCCATTTAATATCAAGTTCATATTTAGTTTAACATATTCAATGCATTTTGTGTTGGCGGAAACATTATCAAAAGAAATAGACATGATTTTGTTGTTTAAATTAAACTCATTAATTGTGTTATTAATACGAGTGTAAATATTGTAACCGGTGTGACGTTCTTCCATTAAATCAAAAGCAATAATACGTCTCTCTAATCTAAAATCATCACCAATCCAATGTACGGTAATACATAAATAAGGTTCACCTTGTTAAATGAAGTGGTTATTTATAGAACAAATTGGGGAGGGAAACATTTTTGATTTTTGAATTCAAATGACTAGTAAAAAAAAAAAGGCATTAAAGACCAACGGCCGGCCCACATTGAACCGGGCCGGTCCGGGCCATCACGGGCTCAACCGGTTCACGGGCCAGGGGAAGGGCTGGGAACCGGGCCGGGTTCCACCTTCACCAAACCGGGCCCGGCCCGGGTGGAGTAGCGGGTTGGGCGGGTTGGGGACACGGGTTAGCGGGTTGTTTTTTTTTTTAACTAATTAGGCGGGCCGGGCTGAACCGGGCCGGGCTAGCCCGCCATGTTGGTCAGCTCTAGTAACAACCCCGTACTAACAAAAGGTAGAACCTAGACTAGCAATGTTACTAATTATTCTTTAGAGACATTCATTTGCCAAATTCGTCATGGAGTAAGTCTCCCTTGCGACGGGTATATCCGTCGCAAACTTCTAATAGGTCAAGTTATCTCACTTATGTAAATAAGACAAAGCATAGAGAATCAAAAATAATTTGTCTTTTTCTACTCAAGTGTTAATACTTAAGATATTCCCATCACAAACGAGAATTTGTGTTCGTCATGTATATCTAAACATACAGTAGCCTGATTTCCTTTATGGTAGTTCCATCTTCGCTCTACTACATACGGAGTATTGACTAGTACAACACATGTAGTTAGAAACTGTTTGAAGAAATTTCCTAGGTGAGATGCATAATTGAACCAAATTTAGAACGTGACCAAATACGCTGATTAATTATTGAGATATTCTTGTCTTAATCAACCGCACCTTCCTATAGTTGGACAATATTTTTTGTACAAATGCTCAAGACATGATATCACTTTTTGTATCATTGAAAATTGTGAGCTTCAAGAATTTAATAAGTACACTAGGTCCATATTATGGACAAGTACGAGAAATTATCCATTTTGTCTGATGTGAGTAATCATCGATTTAATATATTTCCTTCGTTCCAATAAATAACATAAATAATTATTTGTCTGACATGGAGAAATTATAAACGGTAAGGTAATACAACTTTTTGTTTAAGATGGGTATTAACTTTGTATAATACTGAAGGAAACCATGGAAACAAAATTGTATAGACTCCATTAATGAACAATTGAGCTTGTATGAAAGGAAGAAGAAAACAGAGTAAATAAATGTGTGATCTTATTATGAATGAATTGAATAATAATTACAAGTGTCTTCCTCTTATTTATAAGGCATAAGCAGTGTAACAAACTCCTAACAGAATTAGGAAGATTCTAGAAGTCTAACAAACTATTTCTAACAAACTTTCAGCCTGGGTCAGATGGTGTTCCAACATCCCCCCTCAAGTTGGAGGGTGAGTTGAACACTCCTAACTTGGAGAGTAATTCATGATGTTGTGTGCCATTGAGCGGCTTAGTAAACAGATCAGCTGGCTGTGATAGAGAAGGGATGTAAGACAAGGTTATCAGGCCCTTGAGCAAGCATTCTTTGACAAAATGACAGTCCAAGTCAATGTGTTTGGTTCTTTCATGGAAGACGGGGTTCTTAGCTATATGAATGGCTGCTTGGCTGTCACATTTGACTGGAACAGGAGTGATATCTGGCACATCAAGTTCAAACAGCAATCTTGTGAGCCATGCAAGTTCAGATGTAACCCTTCTTAAGGATCTGTATTCTGCCTCGGCAGAGGAGAGTGATATGGTTTGCTGCTTCTTGGACTTCCAAGAGAGCAGGCTGCCCAGTCTGCATCACAAAAAGCCTGTAGGGTGTAGGAGGCAGTTTTATTCAATAGGATACCTTGTGTAGGAGAACCTGACAGATATCTTAGCAAATGAAGACCTGCAGCCCAGTGAAGATCTGTAGGAGCTGAAAGAAATTGACTTAAATGCTGCATAGCAAAACAAATGTCTGGCCTGGTATGTGTTAAAAAATTCAGCTTTCCAATTAGCCTTCTATAAGGGGTTGGATCAGAAAGAGCAGTTCCTGAATCAAAATGAAGCTTGACAGAAGAATTCATGGGAGTGATCACAGGAGATTGATGAAGACAATCAAATTCAGCCAATAAATCCCTTAAGTATTTCTGCTGGGTAACAGCCGTTCCAGCAGGAACATTAGTGAATTCCAACCCTAAGAAGTAATGTAGGGAACCTAAATCCTTAATTTTGAAACTATGATCCAAAAATTGTTTGAATGCTTGGATCTCTGCTGGATTATTACCAGTGATTAAGATATCATCCACATAAATGGCTAAGTAAACCTTGGAACAACCCACTGTTTTGGAGAACAGAGAGTAATCATTCAGAGATTGGACATATCCTTTGGACTTTAGAGCTGTGCTAAGCTTGGCATACCACTGCCTTGATGCCTGTTTCAAACCGTACAAGGATTTTTGAAGCTTACAAACCAAAGATGGGTTAGAAAGAACAAGACCTGGGGGTGGTGTCATGTATACCTCTTCCTCTAGATCACCATGCAAAAAAGCATTGTTGACATCTAACTGAGACAAACTCCAATTCCTTTTCAAAGCAACTGCCACAAGACTCCTAATAGTGGTCATCTTGACAACAGGTGAGAAGGTCTCAGTATAGTCTATTCCTTCTTTCTGTGTGTATTCTTTGACCACTAGTCTTGCTTTGTACCTCTCAATGGTCCCATCTGATTTGTGTTTGACCTTGAACACCCATTTGCATCTGATGCTCTTCTTGCCAGGAGGAAGAGGTTCAAGAGACCAAGTATTATTAGCCTCAAGGGCAGAGAATTCTGCTGCAATAGCATGTTTCCATTCTGGAAATCTCACTGCTTGATCATAAGAAACTGGGTCCTGTACAATGGGCATGATATATGTGCTAGATACAGAGCTGCTACTAATGTTACAACACAAAGATTCAGAAGAGGACAGGGGTGGGTTCTTGTGCTCTGATACCATGAAGGAAACCATGGAAACAAAATTGTATAGACTCCATTAATGAACAATTGAGCTTGTATGAAAGGAAGAAGAAAACAGAGTAAATAAATGTGTGATCTTATTATGAATGAATTGAATAATAATTACAAGTGTCTTCCTCTTATTTATAAGGCATAAGCAGTGTAACAAACTCCTAACAGAATTAGGAAGATTCTAGAAGTCTAACAAACTATTTCTAACAAACTTTCAGCCTGGGTCAGATGGTGTTCCAACATCCCCCCTCAAGTTGGAGGGTGAGTTGAACACTCCTAACTTGGAGAGTAATTCATGATGTTGTGTGCCATTGAGCGGCTTAGTAAACAGATCAGCTGGCTGTGATAGAGAAGGGATGTAAGACAAGGTTATCAGGCCCTTGAGCAAGCATTCTTTGACAAAATGACAGTCCAAGTCAATGTGTTTGGTTCTTTCATGGAAGACGGGGTTCTTAGCTATATGAATGGCTGCTTGGCTGTCACATTTGACTGGAACAGGAGTGATATCTGGCACATCAAGTTCAAACAGCAATCTTGTGAGCCATGCAAGTTCAGATGTAACCCTTCTTAAGGATCTGTATTCTACCTCGGCAGAGGAGAGTGATATGGTTTGCTGCTTCTTGGACTTCCAAGAGAGCAGGCTGCCTCCCATGAGGATAACAAAACCACTCACAGACCTCCTAGAGTGGGAGCAGGCTGCCCAGTCTGCATCACAAAAAGCCTGTAGGGTGTAGGAGGCAGTTTTATTCAATAGGATACCTTGTGTAGGAGAACCTGACAGATATCTTAGCAAATGAAGACCTGCAACCCAGTGAAGATCTGTATGGAATACATAAGAAATTGACTGATTACAGTCAGGGAAATGATAGCATTTCGACCTACTTCACGAAAATGAAGCTAATTTGGGATGAGATTGATGCTATGGGATTGAATACTTGTTGTTCCTGTGATTGTATTTGTGGTGCTACTGCTAAGCGTGAAAAGTTTTAGCAAGATCAACGTGTTATACAATTTCTAATGGGTCTGAACACTTCTTACACTGTTGTCCGAGGCACTATTCTTCTTCAGAATCCCCTTCTATCTTTGTCTACAGTTTATAATAATCTGTTACAAGAAGAGAGGCAAAGAGAGATACACAATGAAGTACAAGTTCAGACTGAATCTGCTGCGTTCTATGCCAAGAACTACAAACACAAAGCTCCTGTCCCTTCTAACACTTTTCCAAATCAGTACAGACAGTTCAGAACTGAGCATAAAGCTACTGATGATTCAAGTTCCAAATTCTGCAACTACTGCAAAAACTATGGGCACACGATCAAATTCTGCAAGAAACTTGAATATAACAACAAGAAGAAGTTTGCTAATGTTGTTCAAGGAATGGACATGACTGACAATAGTTATCACTCTCACTGGAATTCGAGTTCTCAACACTCACAGCAACCTGGTGATTCTTCTGACATTCCAGCAGGCATGTATAATCAGTTGAAAGAGATGATGCACACAACACCACCTACTGCCATTTCCAGTTCTGGTGCTAATGCTAATTTTGCTGGTATAACATATAATCCCTCTCTTTCTGTTAGTCATGAAACCTGGATCTTAGATAGTGGTGCTACTGATCATATGTGCGCTAATATAGAGCTGTTTTCTAATGTTAAACCTCTTGATAAACCATTCTCTATTTCTTTACCCACGGGTCAAATCACAACCATCAATTTCATGGGTAATGTACCCATTAATTCTACTTTAACTCTTGAAAATGTTCTCTATGTTCCTTCTTTTAAATTCAATCTTCTTTCTATTGCTAGACTGACTAAACAATTAAATACCACAATCAGTTTTTCATCCAAGTATTGCTTTGTGCAGGGCTCTTCTATGAAGATGCCACTGATTCTTGGTAATGAGCACAAGAACCTTTACATTCTTCCTCATCAATCTGGTCCATCTGCTCCAATCAACACTCTAAATTCTTCTTCCAAATCTAATGCTGTTGTAAAGACGAATTCTGTTAATCTTTGGCATGCTAGATTAGGCCATTTACCATTGTATAAGCTCAAGAACTTTGATTTTTGTAAGCTTT